>JAQZBX010008226.1:0-48572 GCA_029593785.1 Cabassous unicinctus
TAAATAATATTCTATATTGTTTATCCATTCATCTGTCGGCGGGCACTTGGGTTGTTTCCCACTTTTGCCAATTGTGAATAATGTTATTATGAACATCAATGTGCAAATATCTGTTTGAGTCTTTGCTTTCATACTTTTGGGTATATACCAAGAAGTGGGATTGCAGAAGCCTATGTGATTCTGTTTTTAACTTTCTGAGAAAGTACATCCATAGCAGATGTACTTTGTTACATTCCCACCAACAATAAATGAGTGTTGTTGTTTTTTTTTCCACATCCCCTGTGGCACATTTGCTATTTTCCATTTTGGGTATGAAATGGTATTTCATTGTGAGTTTGATTTACATTTCCCTAATGGCCATTTATGTTGAGCATTGTTTGAAGTTCTTACTGGCCATTTGTATAGCTTCTTTGGAGAAACATCTATTCAATCTTCGGTCCATTTTTAATTGAGTTTGTCTTTTTGTTGAGTTGAGTTGTAGGATTTCTTTATATATTCTGGATTTAAAATCCATATCATATATGTGGTTTCTAAATATTTTGTCCTATTCTGTAGGTTGTCTTTTTACTTTCATTATGTGCAAAAGTTTTTAATTTTGATAACATCTCATTTATCTCTTTTTTTCTTCTGAAGTTTAGGTTTTTTTCTGTAAAGTATAAGAAACTATTGCAGTACACAAGATCCTGAAGATGCTTCCCAATATTTTCTTCTAGGAGATTTATAGTTTTGCTTCTTACAGTGAAGTATTTGATCCATTTTGAGTTAATTGTTGTATATGGTATGAGATATGGTTCCACCTTCATTCTTTTGCATATGAATATCCAGTTTTTCTAGCACCATTTCTTGAAGAAACTATTCTTTCCCAATTGAGAGGACCTGGCGCCCTTGTAAAAAATCAATTGGCCATAGATGTGAGGGTTTATTTCTGAACTCTGAAATTGATTCATTGGTTTATATGTCTGTTCTGTTCCTGTTTTGATTACTGTAGCTTTGTAATAAGTTTTTTTTAAAATTGGAAGTGTGAGTCCTCCAACTTAAGTCTTCTTTTTCAAGGTGGTTTTGGCTGCTCAGGGTCCCCTGCCCTTCCATATAAATTTGACGATTGGCTTTTCTTTTTCTGCCAAGTAGAGTGGTGGAATATTGGTAGAGATTGTGTTGAATTTGTAAATTGCTTTGGGTAGAATTGACATCTTTTTTTAAAAACTTTATTTTGTACATTTAATAATTGAAAATATAAACAATTAAAAACTAAAAAGTAAACACAGATGAATAAGTACAAACGTTTCTCAATTAAATGTACTGGATACATATAATTTTTTTTTTAGTCAAACAATATGTTACACAATATATTTGGTTCATAGTATTGTAGTCATACAGTGTTTGTCTGGCTTGCTTCACTCATCATAATGTCCTCCAGGTTCATCCATTCACAAGATGGAATATTATGCAGCTGTAAGAAGAAATGATGTCATAAAGAATTGACATCTTAACAATAGTCAGTCTTCCACTCCATAAAAATGGGCCATCCTTCCATTTATTTAGGTCTTCATTGATTTCTTTTAGCAATATTTTGTAGGTTTCTGTGTATAAGTTCTTTACATCCTTGGTTTAATACTTAGATATTTGATTCTTTCAGATGCTTTTGTAAATAGATTTTGTTATTTCCTCTTCTGATTGTTCATCACTAGTATACAAAAACATTACTGAATTTTGGGTGTTGATTTTGTACCCCACCATTTTACTGAATTCATTTATTAATTCTCGTAGCATTGTTGTAGATTTTTCAGGATTTTCTTTCTATAGGATCATGTCATCTGCAAATAGGGAAGATTTTACTTCTTCCTTTCCAAATGGATGCCTTTTGTTTGTTTATATTTTTCTTGTCTAATAGCTCTAGCTAGAACTTCTTGTACAATGTTGAATAACTGTCGTAACAATGGGTATCTTTATCTTCTTCCAGATCTTGGAGGGAAAGCTTTTAGTATTTCACCATTAAATATGATGTGGGTTTTTCATATATGCTCTTTACCATGTTCAAGAAGTTTCCTTGTACTCCTAGTTTTTTGGGTGGTTTTATCAAGAAGAGCTCTTGGATTTTGTCAAGTGCCTTTTCTGTATCAAATCAGATGATCATGTGGTTTTTTCCCTTTGTTCTGTTAATGTGATACATTACGTTAATTGATTTTCTTATGTTGAGCCAATCTTGCATACTGGGAATAAATCACACTTGGTCATAGTATAAAGTTCTTTAAATGTGCTGTTAGATTTAGTTTGCAGTATTTTGTTGAGGATTTTTACATCTAAATTCATAAGAAATATTGTTCTGTAGTTTTCTTTTCTTGTGGTGTCTTTATCTGGCTTTGGCATTAGGGTAGCAATGAACTCATAGATTGAGTTAGGGAGTATTCCATCCCCTTCAATTTTTTGGAAGTGTTTGAACATGGTTGGTGTTAATTCTTCTTGGGATGTTTGGTAAAATTCACCAGTGAGGCCATCTAGTCCAGGCCTTTTCTTTATTCGGAGATTTTTGATTACTGATCAAATCTTTTTAGCTTGCTGTTAGTCTATTGAAATCTTCGATTTCATCTTGAGTCAGTTTTGATAGTTTGTGTGCTTTTAGGAATTTGTCCATTTCATCTAGGTTAGCATGTAGTTGTTTACAGTATCCTCTTATAATCCTTTATATTTCTGTGAAGTCGTTAGTAATGCTCCTTCTTTCATTTCTTATTTTTAACTATATGTGTCCCCTCTCTTTTATTTTTCTTTGTCAGTCTGGCTAAAGCTTAGTTAATTTTTTTCAAAGAACCAACTTTTGATTTTGTTGATTCTATTATATTTTATCCTGTATTTCATTTATCTCTACTATAAACTTTGTTATTTCCTTCTTTCTCCCCACTTTGGATTTAGTTTGCTCTTCTTCTTCTAGATCTCCAGTTGTAAGGTTAGGTCTCTGATTTGAGATTGTTCTTTCTTTTTAATATAAGTATTTAGAGTTCTGAATTTTCTTTTTAGCCCTGCCTTTGCTCCATCCCATAAGTTTTGTTATTTTTTTTTTCACTGCCTCAATATATTTGCTAATTTCCCTCATGAGTTCTTCTTTGACACATTGGTTGTGGTCAGAAAACATATATTGTATGGTTTCAATATCTTTGAGCTTATTGGGACTTGTTTTGTGACCTAACATATGGTTTATTCTAGAGATTGATCCATACGCATTAGAGAAGAATGTGTATTCTGCTGCTGTTGGATGAAATGTTCTATATACATCTGTTAGGTCCAGTTGGTTTATAGTATTTTTCAAGTCTTCTATTTCTTTATGGATCTTCTATTTAGATGTTCTATACATTATTGAATGGGGTGTATTGACATCTATTGTTACTGTAGAAACATCTATTTCTCCCTTCAAATCTGTCAATATTGTCATATACCTTGGGGCTCTACCATTAGGTGCATATATATTTATAAGGTTTCTTTTAGTTCTTTATTTCTTCCTCCATGGAGAATTCCTACAGTATTATTTGGTAAAGCTATGAGTCCTGTGTTGTCCAAGGTGCTCCTGTACATGAGGAACACAAAACCAATGAAAACAATGGCCAAAGAATTATCCCACTTCATATTCCCCATGCACCCTGCTTGCTGCACCAAAATCTGTGAAGCAAGTTCCTACATGGTGTGAGGCAGGAATATAGGCTCAAGCACAACAGCAACTTTCAGAAAATGACTGCTTTATTACTTACACAGTTCAAAGGGTCCAAAAGAGCAGGGTAAGAGATCCCATATTGGCTCTTCTCCCAGGGAGGCCAGTTGTTTAGGGTCAGGATCACTGGATGCCCCTGTATGCCCCACTTCAAGTTGGAGAAGGGAGATAAAAATCTGGGATGTTTGAGGATTGAGCATTTATCTACCCCAGAGGAGGGGTCACTGCCACTGAGAGTTCCTGCCCTGAAAAGCATCTGGGGCTGCTTATTTCCAGTTTTCAGGTTCAAGGTATGGTAGGACCTAACATCTATCACTGGTTGTGGAATGGAAACCAACTGAAACATCTGTGTACAATAGGAAAGTGGTGGTGGGGGAGGAAGGTGAGGACTGGGAGATGGTTGCGGAGTGTTTGTCTGTGACTTCCCTAGCACATCCCCTGCAGCATGTCTGTCTTTCTGCCTCTCTTCCTTGTTCTCAGTTTCCACAGAGTAGGAGACTGGACCCTGAAACACTGAGGAACAGCAGCCCCATATCTTCCTGACCATGTTTATCAATAGAAATGGCCAAAATAGTGGGAAGAAGAGCAACTGTTTTCTAAATCTCATAGGCGTGCTTTTGAATGGAGGAGTGAAATTTCACTCAGAAGCCTAGCTCCAGAGGATTTGGGAAATGTAGTTTTAATATTTAATTTTTCCCATGACTTTCTTCAGTAATTGTAATTTGACAAATCAGTCAATAATTTTAGAATTTATAACTCTTTGGCCATTATTTTCATTACTCTTTTGTTCCTCATGTCCAGAAGCATCTTGGACAACACAGGACTCATGGCTTTACCAAATAATACTATAGTTTATAGAATTTATAACTATGTTCTAAAGTTCTTCTATTATTGACTACTTGTAATTTCTAAGAAGAAAAATTGCTGAAGAAAATGTTGTGGGAGAAATGAAATTATAAAATAGAGGCAGCTAATTAATAGGAATTATTTCCCCTCACCCTCCTTCTTTAGGCCAGTGGATTATAACCTTATGTGGGGGTATTTTAGTGCTGTTTATTTATCATTACAATTTTATAGTATTTGTTTGACTTTCAGTTATTTATTTCTTCATTTTCTAGTTATTTCATTTTCTAAAGTATCCACTTACATTAAATACTTAACTGACTAAAGTCACTTTCTGAGGTGAAACAACTAGGGCTTACTAAAGGCATTTGGAATTTGAGAAGGTCAAGAGAGTGAAAAAAATGCTGTCTCATTTAGGAGGAATAGTTTAATTTGACTCAGCTTCTTGAGCTTTTATGAAAACAAAAGTACAAAAGAAAACTTGGTGGACTACCCTAGTAGTTCTCCCTAATTATAGATTTATTTTTCATCATTTCTGTTTGAAAGTTTGGTTTTCATGTAACCCAATTTTACTCTTGTAGCTTCTTAACTTACAGCAAAAACTACAAATAAGCTTGTGGCTGAAACTTGTGCTAAGCAACTCTGTAAAGGAGTATCTTGCATTAGAGCTAGAATGTTGGTTTTCTTAATTTTATTTGGAGTTCAGACATGCAAATATTTCATTTTGCTTGGCTTCTCTCTTGGATCTTCCTCAACTACAGATGGCATTTATTTAGTTTTAAATTAACTTTTTTTGTGACAATTCCAAGTGGTCATTAGACATTCTATATATTAAAACAAAGAATCACAAAACAAAACTAGATTGGGAATGATTGAATTAAAAAGATAACTGCATGTATAGGGTTAATATACTACTGTGGAAATTTTAGCTTTGTGGTTTTGTTTGTGTGTGTGCTTAAAATTTTATGTCTTGAAAATTTTTGCTTTCATTTTATAAAGATGAAAATAAATCTTTGGTGAATGTAGATTTCTTTTGAAGTAGCCCAGTATAGTAAAAATGCAGCCAGTTTAGCCCTTTCTAATAACATTTTTCAACAGTAAATTATTCTGAAACTCTAGTAAGAAATGATGGTGCTCTTGTCAGAAATGACAAAACACAAGTAGGAATCAGTGAAAACAAGGAAATAACAGACTGCATGAAGATAGTATAAATTATTTTAAAAATGCATTTTTTGAAACAATGAAAAACAACAAAAAAGCAATTATGAAGAGTAAATTAAATTTACCCATGTTCCCTCTATCGATTAGTAAACAATGTAAAACATTGTGATAATACTTTTTCCTAATTTACATAATTTCATATCTTTATACAGTCAGGTTCCACATAGATTGATAAGCATAAAGAGACAATTTATTGACAAAACACTACATTGTAAACATTTTTCCATGGCATTGGAAAATCTTCCTCATGATTTTTAAGTAATAGTTTCATATCATGGAATTACACCATAATTTTTATAACCGTTATCCTGTTATTGGATATATAACTTATTTGCTATATTACACTAATAGACTAGGATATTCCTGAAACTAAATTTTGGTTTCCATTTCTACCTATTTTTATAGAATAGGCCAAGAAACAAAGTACTGAAATGAAAGCATGTGAAATCTTTTATGTCTTTGCTACATATCACCCAGTTGCTTTCCAGAAACTTTTATTAACTGTCAGCTCCAGCAGCTGTTTATGCAATGACCTTGGGTATGGAATTCTCAACAGCATTACTTCAGTAAGAATCACTTCCAGCTTTTAGGGGAAGATAGTTGTTTGCTTCTCTTTATCCACCCTTTTTATTTCTTGATTTATTTCTTTACTTGCCAGAATAAAGACTTTTTTTGCTTTTGTGAGCTGCATGTTCATGTCAATGTAGTGTGCATTCCATTGGAGTGCGAAGGGAAAGTAAACAAATATATTGAATGTATATAAATGCTAAGAAGTAAAACCAAAATTGGATTAGGGATGAGAGTGATAGGGCTGTGGAATGTCATTTCAGATGTTGTTTTCAGAGAAGTCTTCTTGTACTTGCTTACGTGGAACAGAGGCTTGGAGGGTGGAGTTGTTGCTAGAAGCAGCATTAAAGGCAGCAGGAAGAGCACAAGCAAACCCTGAGCATGTGCTTGAGGGCTCTGCAGAGTCCAGTGTGCCTGACACAGGAACAGAGAGGGGAAAGTGGTAGAGGAGAGCAAAATGATGGTCAGGATTAGGCCCCTTGGGGACTTAGAGACTGCAGTAAGAATTTTAGATTCTATTAAGAACAAGAAGGAAAGCAATGGAAAGTTTTGAGCAAAAAAGGGACATGATCTGTGTAAATTATAATGTTACCACCTTGTTTTAGTCAGCCAAAGGGGTGCTGATGCAAAATACCAGAAATCTGTTTGTCTTTATAAAGGTTATTTATTTGGGGTAGAATTCTACAGTTACCAGGCCATAAAGAATAAGTTACTTCCTTCACCAAAGTCTGTTGACACGTGTTGGAGCATGACAGCTGCCGACGTTTGCCAGGGTTCAGGCTCCTTGGGTTCCTCTGTTCCTGGGGCTTGCCTCTCTCTGGGCTCAGGCTTGCTTTATGCCACAAGGCCAGCGGTAGACTATCAGGCAAATGGCTTGCTTCTCTTCCCAGGGCCTTCTTACTTTCCTCACTACCAAGCTTTTCTGTACGCTACTTCCCCAGGCTCCAGCTCAAGACTCCACATCACAACTCTAACTCAAAACTGCTCCAACACTGTCCTTTGCCATGGTTTTTATCTTCGAGACCCCACCCACCAAGGGGTGGGGCTTAACGCCCTATTGACGTGGCCCAGTCAACACCCTAATCATAACTTAATCATGCCCAGATTAACAGACCAGTTTACAAGCATAATCCAGTATGTTTTTGGAATTCATAACTATATCAAACTGCCAAACTGCTACACTCCTCTATACATATGGTTGGTGAATGGAGTACAAGCTGGTTCTCAGCCACACTGTCCCCTTGGCCCCTCTGCCAGGTGGCTTTGTGTAGTACAATAGCTCATGTATACGAGGTGGCCCTGAATTATCATCTGTTGTAGTCAGATCATTCTTGCTGCAGTGTGAAGAATAGATTGAACAAGGGTGGGATAAACGCAGTGAGACCCTTTAGGAGGCCATTGCAGATGATGGTGACTAGATTTAAGCCAGTTGCAGGGAAAGAGGTTAGAAAAGAGACTGGATTCTATAATGCTAAAAGAATTTGCAGACCAGTGATCAAATGGGAGGAAGAAAGGACAACAAATTTTGTTCATGAAATTTGCATGCTATGAATATAGATGCAGAAATCCTCAATAAGATGCCAGCAAACTGAATTCCACAAAATATTAAAATAATTATGTACCATGATCAAGTGGGATTTATCCCTGGTATGCAAAGTTGGTTCAATGTAAGAAAATCAATTAATGTAATGCACCACATTAACAGAGTGAAGGAAAAAACCCATGATCATCTCAATTGATGCAGAAAAGGTACTTTTCTGAGAGAAAAAAAAGAGAAAAAAAGAGAGATAAAGCGCTTAGAATACTAGGAATGGAAGGAAACTTCCGAAACATGATTAAGGGCATATATGAAATGCCCAGAGCCAAGAGCCTATTTAATGGTGAAAGACCAAATGAAAGCTTTCCCTCTAAGAGATGCCCACTGTTACCCATGTTATTCAACATTGTACTGAAAGTTCTTGCCAGAGCAATTAGGCAAGAAAAAAAAGGCGGGGGGGCATCAAATTGGAAAGGAAGAAGTAGAACTTTCACTGTTTGCAGATGATATTATCCTATATACAGAAAATCCTGAGAAATCCACAACAAACTCCTAGAGCTAATAAATAAATTCAGCAAATTGTCAGGGTACAAGATCAACACCCCAAAATCTTTAGTGTTTCTGTACACAAGAAATGAACATTCAAAAGAAGAAATCAAGAAGAAAATTCCATTTGTAATAGCAACTAAAAAAATCAAATATCTAGGAGTAAATCTAACCAAGGATATAAAGGATTTGTACACAGAAAACTATAAAACATTACTAAACAAAATCAAAGAAGACCTAAATCAATGGAAGGACATTCTGTGTCCATGGATTGGATGACTAAATATTGTTAATATGTCAGTACTACCCAAAGCAACTTATAGATTCAATGCAATAGCAATCAAAATTCCAACAACGTTCTTTGTGGAAATGGAAAATCCAATCATCAAATTTATATGAAAAGGTTAGTGTCCCCAAATTGCTAAAGCCATCTTGACAAAGAAGAAAGAAGTTGGTGGAGTCACTTTTCTTGTTCTTAAAACTTATTACAAAGCCACAGTAATCAAAACAGCATGGTACTGGCACAAGGACAGACATATAGACCAATGCACTGCAATTCAGAGTTCTGAAATTGACCCTCATATTTATGTCCAACTGATTTTTAACTAGGTGGCAAAGACCACTCAACTGGGAAAAAATAGTCTCTTCAACAAATGATTTTGGGAAAACTGCATCTCCATTTGAACCAAAAATAAGGAGGATCCCAATCTTAAACCATATATAAAAATCCATTCAAAATGGATCAAAGCTCTAAAAACAAGAGCTAGAACTAACACAATCCTAGAAGCAAACACAGGGAAGCATCTTCAGGACTTTGTGTTAGGCAGTGATTTCTTAGACTTTACACCCAAAGCCCAAGCAGCAAAAGAAAAAAGACAATGGGACCTCATCAAAATTGGAAACTTTTGTGCCTCATCAGAATTTATTTTGAAAGTAAAATGACAACCTGCACAATAGGAGAAAATATCTAGTAACCGCATATCCAAAAAAATAATTAATATCCAGAATATATGAAGATATCCTTTAGCTTAACAGCCAAAAGGCAATCTAGTTTAAAAAATGGGCAAAAGACTTGAATGGTTATCTCTCTAAAGAAGATACAAAAATAGCTGGAAAGCATATGGAAAGATGCTCAGCATCATTAGCCATCATGGAAATGCAAATCAAAACCACATTGAGAGAGGACCCCAAATAGTCAGAAACATCTTAAAAAGGGAGAACGAATTTGGAGGATTTTCCCTTCCAGACTTTAAACCATATTACTTAGCTACAGTGGTAAAAACAGCATGTTTACATATAGATATATAGATATATAGAGCAATGGAACCAAATTGGTGGTTCGGAAACAGACCCTCACATCTGTGGTCTAGGGATTTTTGACAAGGCTGTGAAACCCACCAAGCTGGGACAGAACAGACTATTCAAAAAATGGTTCTGGGAGAACTGGATATCCATATCCAAAAGAAAGAAATAAGACCCCTACATCACACCTAATACAAAAATTAACTCAAAATAGATCAAAGACCTAAATATAAAAGTGAGAACCATAAAACTCCTAGAAGAAAATGTAGGAAAACATCTTCAAGACCTGGTGGTAGGTGGTGGCTTCTTAAACCTTACACCAGAAACACAAGCAGTGAAAGAAAACATGGATAAATATGGCCCCCTCAAACTTAAACACTTTTTTGCTTCAAAGGACTTTTGTCAAGAAGGGGGAAAGGCGACCCACTCAATGGGTGAAAATATTTGGAAACACATGTCTGATAAGGGTTTAATTTCCATGCTATATTAAGAGATCATATAAGTCAACAATAAAAGAACAAGCAAACCAATTAAAAAATGGGCAAGACTTAAATAGACATTTCTTCCAAGAGGAAATACAGATGGTGAAAAGCACATGAAAAATGTTCAATATCACTAGCTATTAGGGAAAAGCAACTCAAAACTACAATGAGATGTCATCTCACACCTCATAGAATGGCTATTATTTAAAAAACAAAACAAAACACAGGAAACAAGTACTGGAGAGAATGTGGAGAAATAGGAACACTCCTTCACTGCTGGTGGGAATGTAGAATGGTGCAGCCTCTGTGGAAGATAGATTGGCAGTACCTCAGGAAGCTAAATACAGAACTGCTATTGGATCCAGCTATCCCTCTGCTAGTGTTTCAGAAGAACTGAAAACACTGGCACAAACAGACATTTGCATACCAATGTTCATAGCATCATTATTTACAATTGCCAAAAGATGGAAACAACTCCAGTGTCTATCAAACAATGAATGGATAAACAAAATGTGGCATATACATTTGATGGAATATTATTTTGCTTTAAGAAGAAATGAAATTGGGACACATGATAACTTGGATGAACCTTGAGGACTGTATGCTAAGTAAAATAAGCGAGACACAAAAGTACAAATATTGCATGGTCTCACTAATATGAAGAATAAACAAATGGAGTTAAAACCTACAGTATAGGTTATTAGGAGATAGGATGAGGAGTGAGGAAGGGTACTGATACTTAATATATGTAGAATTTTCAATTGGCTTGACTGTAGAAGTGTGAAAATGGATAGAGTTAATGGTAACACATAATGGGGAGTATAACTAACACGACTGGTTTATAAATGGGATTGTAGCTGAAAGGAGTAGTCTAGGGAAGTAAAAATGTCAGTCGAAAGAAAGCTAGAGAATAAACTAGGGACTGAATAACATAGTAAACCTAGAGATGGGTGAGGATTGTGGTTAATAATACAAATACAAGCATGTTCTTCTATGAACTAGAACAAATGTATGTCACTATTATAAGGTGGTAAGAATATAGTGATGCATGGGAAAAATACAATCAATGTAACTTATGGACTATAGTTAATAGCAGTATTGTAATATTCTTGCATAAGCATTAAAGAAGGTACTATATCAATGCTAATGGTCAATAATAGGGGGATTTTTTCTTTTGGACTAAGGAAAACGTTCAGAGGTTTACTGGGGTGATGACTGCACAACTCTGATGAAAGTGAGAGCCACTGAGTGTACACGTTGGATAGAATGTACAAGGCTTGGGACTGTATAACAAAGTGAACCATGTGGTGGAAGGTGGGCTGTGGTTAACAGTAGAAATATGAGAGTGTTCTCTCATGAACTCTATAACAAATGTGCAATACTAATACATAGTGTTAATAATAGGGCCTGTATGGAAAAAAATACCAAGTGTATGCTATGGACCATAGTTAGTGGTAATAATCTGATCAAGTTCTTTCGTAATCTATAACAAATGTTCCATATCAATGTAAGGTACATTGATGTATGGGAATTCTATACATTATGCATAATTGTTTTGTAAGCTCACAGCTTCTTTAAAAAACAAAACAAAACAAAAAAAAACCCACATCGAGATACTTTTTCACACCCATTTGGATGACTGCTATTTGAAAAAAGGAAAATAACAAGTGTTGGGGAGGATGTGCAGAAATAAGAACACTCACTCATTGTTGCTGGCAATGTTAAAGCAGTGCAGCTGCTGTGGAAGATAGTGTGGCAGTTTCTCAGAAAGCTCTAAGTATAGAACTAACATATGAACCAGAAATCTCACTACTAGGTATTTACCCAAAAGAATTAAAAGCAGGAACTCAGACAGATATTTGCACACTGATGTTCATAGCAGCCTTATTCACAATTGCCAGAAGATGTGAGCAACTGTAGTGACCATTACCTGATGAATGAACAAAGAAAATGTTGTTTATACATACAGTATTATTCAGCCATAAAAAGGAATAAGTTCTGATACATGCAACAACATGGATGAACCTTAAAGACATCATGTTGAGGGAAATAAGCCAGTCACAAAAGAACAAATATTATATGATCTCACATTTAAACAATTGGAATGAATAAACTTATAAAGTCAGAATCTAGAATATAGATTATCAGGGGACAGGGTAGGGATAGTTAATGGGAAGTTAAGGCTTAATGGGAAGTTAAGCCTTAAAATGTACAACATTTCTATTTGGAATGATGGAAACATTCCAAACATTTCAAAACATCATTTCTGTTATGAAAACATAAATTTCTGGGCCACACCCCCAAAATTTGTGAATGTAGTATGTCTTGGGAGGAATTTTTTTTTTTTTCGCAAGTTCTCAGGAGATTCTGATGATGCTTAACAAGGATCACACTTTAAGAAGTACCATCCTAGATATGCCAATGAATGCATACAATTATGATGTCTAATTCTAGAAAACAACCTAATTAGGAGGTTGAACAATGAAGTAAAATAATTTGAGGAGGGAAAAATCAAGGGTAGGTGATAGGGTTAGTTAGTGAAGTACCAAAGATAAAAATTTGTAAGTAGGTCTCAAAGATGGGATAAGATATGCATAGTCAGAAATAGGGAGTGTATAATATTGTTTTCAGCACCCAAAAGACAGGAAATGTTTATTTGCAAATCATCATTTAGGATTGCGAGCACAGTGGGAAGCCAAGATGCAGCAGAACAAGGAGGCCATGGCTAAGGGCACTGGGCTGTTTAACTGCAGGTGCTGCTACAGAGGCCTTGAGCAGAGAATTAACATTCTTAAGGTGTCACAATTGTATTCACTCCCTCATCAAATATTTACTGTGTGCCTACTGTTGTACCAGACACTGTTCTAGAGGTTGAGGATTCAAAAGTGAACAAAAGAGATAAAAGTAAATCTCTGTTGTGGTGGTTTGAAGGTGCATATAACCCCAGAAAAACATGTTCTTAAATCAAATCCATTCCTGTGGGCATGAACCCATTTTAAATAGGATCTTTTGATAAGGTTACTTCAGTTAAGGTGTGGCCAAACTGAATCAGGATGGGTCTTCATCCTACTCCGTGAGGCCTTCTAGAGAAGACCACAGAGAGAAAGGCATGGGGAACAGCCAGAAGCTGGAAGTCAACGGAATCCAGAAGAGAAAGGAGAAGACGCTGTTATGTACATTGCCATTTGACAGAAAAGCCAGGAAGCTCCAAATATTGTTGGCTGGCCAGAAAATATCAACCCTGAGAGGAAGCAAGCCTTCTATCCTCTGAAACCTAGAGCCAATTAATTCCTCTTGTTAAACCAACCTGTTGTTTGGTACTTGTTTTAGCAGCTGGGAAACTAAAATATCCTAAACACAATATTTTATTTAGATTTTCACTGAACTTAGGCAGAAATCAATGCACAGAGGGTGTATTAGTCAGTCATAGGGGTGCTGGTGCAAAATACCAGAAATCTGTTGGTCTTTATAAAGGGTATTTATTTGGGATAGAGGCCATAAAGCATAAGTTTCTTCCTTCACCAAAGTCTGTTGCCACATGTTGGAGCAAAACAGCTGCCAACATTTGCCAGGTTCAGGCTTCTTGGGTTCCTCTCTTCCCAGGGCTCTGTTTCTCTCTGAACTCAGCTCCTCTGTTTTCCTCCATAAGGTCATACGTATACTGTGAGGCTCACTAGGCCTTGCCTGTCTCCACAAGGCCAGTTGTGAATTGTCAGGCGAACAGCTCCTCTCTTTTCCCGGGGTCTTCTCTTCTTCCTCACGACGAAGCTCCTCTGTATGCCTGCTTCCTGGGGCTCCAGTTCAAGACTCCCCATCAGAGCTACAACTCAAAACAACTCCCACCTCTGTCCTTTGCCATGTCTTTTATCTTTGAGACCCCACCCACCAAGGGACAGGGCTCAATACCCTACTGACATGGCCCAGTGAAAGCCCTAATCATAACTTAATCATGCCCAGATGAACAGACCAGTTTACAAGCATTATCCAACATCTGTTTTTGGAATTCATAACTATATCAAACTGCTACAGAGGGTATTTCTTTTTTTTTATTTTTTAACCTATTTGTGGAAGAAGCAAGCCTTTATAAATGCCATCAGTTTCTGTAAGTCATTATTAAGAGATTTGTTAAGAGTATTAGAACCTTTAAAACATATACACTGAAAGGCAACTGGGGGAAAGAAACATCAGCTGGCAGCAAATAGCATTACTAGAGGAGGGTCACTGTGAAAAGTTTGATTATTCTCTCACCCTCCCTGTCTTCTTTTATCCCTCTCTCCCTTTCTCTCTCATAAAATCATATTCAATTAATTCCTACTTGAATGACATGAGAAGTGAATGTTTGCCAGCTGGTTCATCTGTTCCACAAAAATTTAGCGAGGCATTAAGTAGCCATAAATCATTTACATATTTCAAGCAGATGCTCGTAAAAGAGCTCTCTTTTGGATATAGTCTGATCTCTCCAATATAAAGCTATTCAGGGGCAGCATGCTCCTGGACAGTGGGTCAGACTCTATCTGAAAGAGTCAGCAGTGCGTTCAGGGAGTGATTGTAGTGGCAAATGAGGACATAAGTGGCCTGTTGCTGAAAGGATTCAGCAAAAGACCAAGCTCCCCAAAAGCCTCTACATTACAGAAACGAACAAGGAGAAACCCACTGCTTGGAGTGTTTTTATGGCATTACTCAATCAGATAAGTGCTCCCCAATGAAATCTGATTTCATTGTGATCTTGAAACTTAAGTATTCAGTATTGACTTAGCATCAGTAGATCATTGCTACTACTTCTTTATTTTTTTAAGATTTATTTGTTTATTTATTTTTATTTATCTCCCCCATCCCCCAGATGGTTCTCTTGTCTGTCTGCTCATTGTTTGCTCACCTTCTCCAGGAGACACCAGGAACCAAACCCGGGACTTCCCACATGGGAGGCGAGTGCCCATTGGCCTGAGCCACATCCGCTCCCCACGGTCTGCGGCATCTGCTGGCTTGTGGCATCTGCTTGTTTTGGCGTCCGCTCGTTGCAGTGGGTGCAGCATCTAGCTTGTTGCAGTGGTATGGCGTCTAGCTCGTTGCGGCAGGTTCGATGTCTGCTCGTCTTCTTTAGGAGGCATTGAACCTGCGACCTCCCATTTGGTAGGTGGGCACCCAACTGTTTGAGCCACATTCACTTCCCTCATTGCTACTTCTTAATACTGCCCTACTCATTCTTAATTCCAGTTTTTCTCAAATTAGAATACAACTAGCAATAATTTCATGAATTGATATAATATTAAAAAGAATATGCCTCAGAGGGACTGAATTAAACCATACTATTTAACTGTCAATTTACCACCCAGAAATATACAATATGGCTTATAATAAGAACAGAAAAAAAATTCTCACATACACAGATTATTCTGTTTGCATGAGTAGTCATTGAACATTCCAGTCAGTTAAACCATGGAAACTTTGTGTTCTTTTTCTAAACATTTTTAATGTGAAATACTATAATTAAACAGAGAAATCCTTCTGTGAAATACTATAATTAAACAGAGGATATCAGACAAATATAACCTCTTCTTAAGGTTTAACAATCATTTCTTACTGTATTTTCCAGTGATACAGTGATTCCCCCAAGACACATCTGACTCTACAGAGCTGTTTACCCCTATAATAATGGCCCCAGAAAGAATGTTTTCACACGCTGTGCCTGTCTGGCCTTTAATTTTTCGGTCTCCATTTAGATGTGTGGGGGTCAGTATGCTTACTTTTATCAACAACACAGCATGTTTCTTCATTTACTGTCCCCTTATAATTTCTACAATATATTATGTTCTGAGAGGTAGAAGGCTCATTTGATCATACTGTGTATTAAATGGTTTTCCTATCTTTAATCATAAGTAAAATAAAGAAACAGTTGAATGGTTTAGGTTAATTATGGCCCAAAGGGGAAGTACAAAGTTAACTGCAATAAAATTAATATTGCTGTATTTCAAAAATATTCAACAACAATAAAATGATCATTATCACATGGAGTCTTTAGAGATTTATTATGCAGCTTACTAAAGTTGCATATACTACCCAGATGAAGTTTATAAAATAAGATCTAACATTAAGCTAGGTCTAGTTTTTACTGAAAGAAAAGTCATGTTGACCTAAAATATTTTCAGGTTGAAGCAGTGAAAATATTTCAGAGTTCCATGGACTTTGGTAAAAAATTGTGTTGCTTTGATAATTATTAGAAAGGCATGGAAAAAATTAAAAATGGGGGAAAAATACATACACTCAACCTACAAACTTCTCAGCCAAAAAAAACAAAAAACAAGTAGTATTTGAAGGCAGAAGAAACCCTTTGGAGATAAACACCATACCATTCTTCTTTTACGATAGTAATTTTCAACTCTGCAAGCATAATACAATTGCCAGAAAAGCTTTCTAAAAATTCTCATGCCTGGGGCCTACCCTAGGACCAATTAATAATTCAGAATCTCTGGGATAATCTTATTTCCTTTTTCAAAAACTTGGATCACTGTGGTCAGAAAGAAACTCTTGGGCACAAAAGGAGTACCATGGGCCCAGGACACTTGGGAATTCCATCTATGATGGGGAAAAGAGTTCCCTGCCTTGGGGAAGTATATACTTTTCAACTGCAGATTTAATCACTGACCCCACCCACCTTTGAACCCTGTGAATAATGCTCAATGGGCTTTCATCTTCATTCTTTCAAAGCAGTTTATTGAATGGTCACTGTGAACTAGGCAATGTGTTTAAATATTGGAGATACGATGGTGAAAATAGCAAACACCAAAATTGAAAAAACGGGAATATAAACTTCAGGAGCTGATATAGCCCCAACTCCTTGTTGAGGGGCTCAATCAATAGTTTTTGGAAGGAAGGAAAGAAGGAAGGTCCTCTAATTTTATGGATCTTAAAATATAATGAGATGATAGTAAGCAAATAATTGCAAGAGTGGAAGTTGTGCTAAGTTCTAAGAATGAATTGAAAAGCAAATGAGAAGAGAGGTTTTAAGAGAGGAAGCTACATTTGAGCAACAAGGAGGCTTTCAGGAGATAACTCTTAGGCAATATAGGATACCAAGCTAAGTTTCAATTTCAAAAGTAAAGGTTCATAAGTACAATCGTCAATATCAAGGGCCTGGTGTAATGAGCTGTCTTCCTTTACTAGGCACTGCCCATGTTCTCGGGATTCTTGCTGTCCTATAAGAGAATGTAGCAAAACTCCCCAGGATGAGAATTCAATATGCTTTCAGTTATTGTGTGAGTCTCCATCCACTGAGACAATGCCCCATGAACACTTGAACATATTCATGTGCCATATACACATGCCCCAGGTACACCCCTCCCTGCATATCCCTCATCACCAATACCCCGCACCAGGTGATCCTCTCCTGCCACAGTTGTAGCCTTTCTGTGATCCCAAACCTCTCCAAAAACAAAGCCAACAAAATAACCAAATAAAATTAATAAGAAAATGAAATAATAATAGTTTTAAAAATGTAAACTGTAGTCCACAGTTAGTAGCAATGCTTCAGTATATGTTCAGCAATTGTAACATGTACCACACTAATGAAGGGTGTTATTAATGTGGGAAAGTGTGGGAGGGGGAGGAAGTGGGGCATATGGGAATCCCCTATATTTTTATGTAACATTTATGTAATCTAAAGCTTCTTCAAAAATTAAAAAAAAATTAATTTAAAAGAAGAGGAAGCTGTTTTAAATTGGAAGGTTAGGAAAAAACTCTGAGGAATTCACACTTAAAATGAGAACTGAAAGTGTAGGATATTAGTTCATTAGGTGAAGAATTGGCTACATGCATGGAGGTGTAGGATTCAATGTAAACTCGCAATACTAATGTCTCAGGGGCTTTCTCTTTGCAATCTCTTCTATCCTTAGAGAGTTAGGAGGGTTAGTGTCACGGGTAACTATATGATTTACCAAATGTCACCTAAGACTGTTCTTCACAGAAAATGAATTACGAAGTTACAATTTAATGCAATACCTTACTTTTCACAAGGATGAAGAAAAGATTTATGCCTTTGAAAGTATCTCTAAACCACAACTGAAGCTATTATCTTCTGTTATTTAATGTCCTTTATTAATAGGAATGAATTATTTCCTATACAGAGTTTTATCCCCAAGAAAATAGTTTACTAACTCAATGTGTATAAAGTATTTTTTAGTAAATAGAAAACTATGTAATCCAACAAGTTTTCTCATTTGATCCAATTATCAAAAATATTTAGTGCCAAATGCTCTGTCCAGCTGTTTTAATTTATTCTCTCTTGTTGTTTATCTCTACTGTTTTTTCCCTCTCCCTGTTCTCAGTCTCTTATTCTGGTATCTCTTCCTCCATCCCCTTTTGAAAATGAGGGGTGAAACATATCAGAAGCAGTAGAGACTTTTCTTAGTTTACCAGCTGCAGTCACCAATGCTAGGTTGGCTAACAAAAGGTATGCATTGGCTCATGGTTCCAGAGGCTAAAATGTTCACTTCCTCCTGGGGCCAGTAGCATTCTGGCTGGCTGGTAATCCTTGAGGTTTCTTGGCTTTTCCATCACATGGCAATGCACATGGCGATATCCTCTCCTTTCCATTCCAGGTTCAATGGCTTCCAGCTTCTCGCTCTTACCATTGCTTTCTCTCTGTGGCTGTCTCTGTAAGGCATCCAGAAATAGGAATAAGACCCATCCTGATTCAATTAGCCATATCATAACTAAAAATAACATTTCCAAAAGTTCCTATTTACAATGGGACCATACCCAAAGGAAAGGCTTAAATTAAGAACATCATTCTCTGGGGACATAATGCAACCTATTTCAAACTATAGGGTAGCTGCATTTTTATGCAAAGGATGGGTCAGTGAAAATATTACATATCCCAAATCTCGCATATTACAAGATAAATTTTCCATTGATCCAAATGGAAAGGGGGAGTATTTTCAGGGCACTTAGATCTCCTATTTCTTGCCTTTAAAAATAATTTAAGCACAACAAATAACAAACAGTAAATAAAAACTAAATTAAAAAGAAAGGTTTTAAATTCATAACAGCATCAGATTATAAGAGAGAGCTTCATCTGCACATTCCAGTCCCTGTCAAATCAAAATACTTGATGCTTGGTACAAACCACAGCTGACCCAGGGCTGCTTGGCAGCAACAGTGATATTACGGTCATGAGGCCAGATTTTCCTGCCATTTATTCTCATTTGCCTTGCTTGGTTATATGACAATTTTTGTAAACTTAAAAATTTGTTCTAAGCTGCTCTGTAAATTTTCAGCACTGTAATATTTTGCAGCATTCCCTTTCCCACAGGCACAGCTTAGTAAATCACAATAGGTAATTTGGCCCTCTTCCTGGAGTCGAACACTCCAGCACCCCTTGCAAATTTCTATTTCAGGGGCTTGATTTTCAGCACTGGTAAGCTACTGAATAAACACTTGGATAACAACATTACAGGCTGTATTAGTCAGCCAAAGGGGTGCTGATGCGAAATACCAGAAATCTGTTGGCTTTGTTAAAGGACATTTATTTGGGGTAGAAGCTTACAGTTACCAGGCCATAAAGCATAAGTTACTTCCCTCACCAAAGTCTGTTGCCACGTGTTGGAGCAAGATGGCTGCTGACATCTGCAAGTGTGCAGCCTTTCCCTTCCTCTTAAGGCTCCATGGTCCCAGTTTCTTCCAATATCAGCTGTAGGCTGGGATAAATCTCCAGTCTCTCCAAGGGCTCATTTCTCTCCAGGCTCAGCTGCTTTGCTCTCTCCACAAGGCCAGCTGTAAACTATCGGGGGGACGGCTCATCTCTTGCCCTGGAGCCTCTGCTGTCTAATGGAGCCTTTTCTCTTCCTCACGTACCTGTTTCTCTATGTATTTACTTCCCAGGACTCCAGCATTAAAACTCCAAACTCTCTGCTCTGTCATGTGGTGTTCTCTGTGAGTTCCTGCCCGTCACTCATCCTACAGATGTGGTTCAATCAAAGCCTTAATCATTATTTAATCAAGTAAAAGTGAAACCTCTGAATTCATTCCAATTTATTATGCCCAGAGGAACAGACCAGTTCATAAACATAATCCAATATCCATTTTTGGAATTCATAAACAATATCAAACTGCTACACAGGCATACCTCATTTTATTGTGCTTTGCATTTATTGCATTTTCTTACAAATGAAGGTTTGTGGCAACCCTTCATTGATCAAGTCCATTGGTGCCATTTTTCCCTTAGCATGTGTTCACTTTGTGTCTCTGTGCCACATTTTGATAAGTGTCACAATATTTAAAAATTTTCATCACTGTTATATCTGTTGTGGTGATCTTTGATCAGTGATCTTTGATGTTACTATTGTAATTGCTTTGGGATGCCATGAGCTGCGCCCATATAAGATGTCAAACTTAATCAATAAATGTTGCATGTATTCTAACTGCTCCACTGACCAGCCATTCTCCTGTCTGTCTCCATCTCCTTAGGCCTCCCTATTCCTTGAGACACAACAATAATGACATTTGGCAGATTAATAACCCTGCAATGGCCTTGAAGTGTTCAAGCTAGCAATGATTAAGATTAATGAAGAAGGCGTGTTGAAAGCAGAGATAGACCGGAAGCTAAGTCTCTTGTGTCAAACAGCCAAGTTGTGAATGCAAAGGAAAAATTCTTGAAGGAAATTAAAAGTGCCAATCCAGTGAACACACAAATGATAAGAAAGCAAAACAGACTCATTGCTGATATGGAGAAAGTTTTAATGATCTGGATAGAAGATCAAATCAGCCACAACATTCTCTTAAGTCAAAGCCTAATACAGAGCAAGGCCCTAATGCTCTTCAACTCTTTGAAGTTTGAGAGTGGTAATGAAGCTGCAGTATTAAAATTGGAAGCTAGCAGATTGGTTCATGAGGTGTAAGGAAAGAAACTGCATCCATAACCTAAATGGCAAGGTGAAGCACAAGTGCTAATATAGAGCTGCAGCAAGTTATCCAGAAAATCTAGCTAAGAAAATTGATGGGGTTGCTTACAGTAAATGACTGATTTTCAATGTAGACAAAACAGCCTCATTTTGGAAGATGATACCATCTAGGACATTCATAGGTAGAGAGGAGACGTCAATCCCTGGCTTCAAAGCTTCTAGGGACGGGCTGACTCTGTTGTTAGGGGCTAATGCAGCTGGTGACTTTAAGTTGAAGCCAGTGATCTTTTACCATTCTGAAAATCCTTGGGCCCTGAAGAATTATGATAAAACTACTCTTTCTGTGCTCCATAAATGGAACAAAAAGCCTGGTTAACAGTGTATCTGTTTACAAGGTGGTTTACTGAATATTGTGCACCCACTGTTGAGACTATTGCTCCGAAAGAGATTCCTTTCAAAATATTACTGCTCATTGGCAATGTTCCTGATCACCTAGGAGCTCTGATGGAGATGTACAATGAGATGAATATTGTTTTCATGCCAGCTAACATGAAATAACTCCTTGCAATCATGGATCAAGGAGTTATTTCAAATTTCAAGTTTTATTATTTAAGAAACACACTTTGTAAAGCTGTTGCTGCCATGGATAGTGATTCTTCTGATGGATCTGGCCAAAGTCAATTGAAAACTTTCTGGACATGATTAACCTATTCTAGGTACGTTTGTGATTCATGGGAGGAGGTCAAAATATTAACATTGCCAGGAGTTTGGATGTGAGGAGGGGATGAGGAAGGGTAGGTAAGTGTGTTCATTTACTTATCTTTCATAGCAGAAAGTCGGTGTAGACATAATTTTTAAGAAGACCTCAAACTCTTGAAGTTTTTGATTATATGTATTTTTCTGTGCTTCAGTGTTCAGTAATATATATTATAGTAAAGAAATGAATATCTGCAACTTAGCAATTTTTTAGATATTTTGTAATAATAAACTTTTATTTTTAGAGAATTTTTAGCTTCAGAAAAAAATAACACTGAAAGTATGGGGAATCCCCATATAACAACCTCCCCACCCACACTGGCACCCCCACACACAGTTTCCCCTATTGTTAACGTTCCTTAGCGTGGTTCATTTGTTACAGTTGATGAACCAATATTGAAACATTGCTACTAACCAAAGTCTATAGTTTCCATTATGGTTTGCACTTAGTGCTGTACAATTTTATAGGTTTTTACATGTATATCATGTGTCCATCATTGCAGTATCATGCAGAACAATTTCACTGCCCTAAGTATGCCCTGTGTTCCAGCTATTCATCCCTCTCCCTCCTTCTGAACCCCTAGCAACCTCTTATCATTATATCAATGTTACGTTCTTCTTTGAGGCTCTGTTAACTGTGGAGGTTTGTGAAATCTGCCTGAGCCCTGAAGAAGAGTAACCTCCGGAATGACCTCCTGACTCACTTTGAAATCTCTTAGCCATAAAAACTCTTTTTTATTTAATGTGTCCTTCTTTCAGTCAAGATCTTTTTCCAAATGCATTGCCGGTTAGCGCTTGGTAATAATCCCTTGGTGCCGTGAAGGCCCACCTCAATACCTTTAGTTTTAATTTCATTTTCTTTTTAAATAATTTTAAATCATTTTGAAGTGTTTTGTATTCTTTCATCCTGTCTCTCTAAAAATATTTTTTATCTAGCTCTTAATTTTTAAGTTGTCTACTTGTGATATATGCAAAAAATGTCAGGAATGACACTCATCCAGTTAATTATTTAATAATATTTCTAAATGACACCTTAGTTTTACTATTTTAAGTTTTGTATTGCTTGAATGTGTTTTAACGTGTGTATCATATTTACAAAAATGAAATTTACTATTTATTAAAATTAAAAATGTGAACATTCTCATCTTCTCTTAACTATTTAACTTACCAATACAAAATACAACCAATGACCACCCCCCAAAAAAGCTACTAAGATTTTCGTAGAGCACCAAGTCTCCTTCCAGGTTAAAAAATTCTGTGCTTCTTTCTGTTTTATGGTTCCATACTTAAGACATTTGGAACCTGGTAATTCAAAAAGAAAAATTATGCTTTGTGTCAACAGTTTATTAATTTATGGGCTTTCAGAAACCAGCCTTAGGCTCAGTGGTACATGAGCACTGAAGACAAACTTGTGCATTTCTGGGCCTTCAGCTGCCTCTCTTCCTTAAAAAATGTTAGAGTCAACTGGGCTGACTTCCTCTGCTGCTGACCCTCAAGCCTTTCCAGGTCCAAGGAGAGGTGTGTGTAAGCTTCCACATGCCCACTCTACCTCCACTCCGTGGAATTAACCTAGAACCAGAAGTATAGGGGTTGGGATGACCCATGGCTGGTATGACTGAGGCAGGATGTGGAGAGTGGTTGTCACAAGGTCTAAGAGGTTAATCAGACACAGGCCAGTCTTGTCCAGCAGTGGCTGTCAATGACAGTGCTTTTGTATGTCTTTTAAAGTACAACCGGTTTCAGAATTTAGGGATGTCACTATTCATAATTGAGAGGTAAAGCAAAAAGGGGAAAAATCAAGTACTCAGACAACAAGGAGTAGAATGGATCAAAGGTGACTACATCCTATGGGATGGGAAAACCTACAGAATGTTCTATATGGGACTTTTTACCAAATCAAAAAATAGTATTATAAATAACTTAGGGAGAAAAAACAAGTTATGGAGCCCTCTTCCTCTTACTGTTATTGTTTTCAAAATATCTGTCTTTTAAGACATATAAACTACCTTTAGGTTTATTGTGTCTTTTAAAAAGATTATAGATCACCTTGCAATCAAAATTGAAATAAATATTTCTCAATGAAATATTAACACGGTAAGTATTCATAGGCTTTGGTAATTCTTAATGGAAGCCAGGAGTTCAATGTTTGGAATAATATGAGCTAAAGCCTCAGTAGGTTCAGTGTTTCATTTATTGAACGTCAACATCAACATCAACAATATGACAAAAGATTTAAATGTAAAAAAATGAAACTAAAAATAAGAGGAATCATTGTGGGATTGCAGAATATGGAAGGCCTTTCCAAAGTATGGCATATCTCAAAAGACAAAAGGGTTAATGGCTGGTTAAAAACATGACAGGAAAAAAAAATTCTGCCTGACAAAGATGATAAAGTTAAAAGGTAAAGTAAACTGGAGGAATGTGGAAGAAAGCCTGGGAAATACTTTTAGTGCTTGTGTGAAATATTGAATAGACAGCAATAGATCAAATTGTATTAATAAACTGTGCAACCTTGGGACCAGATTTCTGGCAGGCTGTTCATAGTCTCTGATAAAGCATTTGGCCAACACATGTGTTACCCCATTCTCCGCAAAGGAGGTTCTCATTAATGGTACATCCTTATTTCTTGGAATTTTTAGTCTTTGCACCCTTGGAATTCAACAAATTAAGTCCTCACTGTCTGTGAAGGGAAAGATCCTTTTTCTTCTCACATTAAAATTATGTTTAGTGTATAAAATTCATAGTATTTTAAAGGAACAAATGTGCTCCCCAAGTTGTAATTCCTGGAGAAATGTTCCTATACTCTTTGATTAAATATTTACAAAAATAGGAAGCACATCGTTCTTCCAAGACAGTCCATTCATTCTGAGTACTTTTAATTGTTCTTGGTATTGATACAAAATCTGCCTCCCCTCCATTAGGCACCCCACCTTCACCATACCTGTTCTCTCCTCTAAAACCATATACAGGAAATTTATTTATTTTTTCTCTTCAGATGTGATTAGTTGGTGGGGAAGGTAGTAAATCTTTTTCAGGTAGAAAAATTCTCAGCCCCTCACCTATTCAATGTGTGATATGATTGCAAGGCCTTTATTCTGGTCAAACTCCTTATTTATCAAAATTCTCCTTATTGTGATATGCTAAATCTGCTAATTTTATACACATGTGCTAAACAGATTACAGTGGAAGCACTACTTCTCTCTCTCTCTCTGTTTTTTTTTTTTGGCCAGCTGCCTCATGTTATTGGCTCGTTTTTAGCTAGTATTCAAGTAAGGTCTCCAGGACACTCTGTTTTCCTTCAAACATTTAAGTCACTTTTTACTTACTCTGATTGAGATACCTCTTAGCGTGAGCATTACTCACTATTTGAAATTTGCTTTCATCTTCTAAACTTCAGAAAGAATATGCTAGCACTCAGTGTATAGTTTTTGGCTGAAACCCAGTTCTTGCATTTTATCTCCATGCTTATGGGAGGGAATTAGGATGAATGTGGAGGAGTTAGTCTTTTTTTTTTTTTCTTTCTTATTTTCAAACTTGTTTAGTTTGAGTTCTCAACATTGAGGTCATGGATAGTGGTTAAAAGGCAGAAGTGGGGATGTGTAGGGGTGGTGAGGGAAGGTGGGATATTACTAAAGATAATTATTACAAAGGTTCCTGAATAGATTTTTTTTTTTTTACACAATGAATAAATTATATGGTTCATAAGAATATATGTGTAGATTACGAAAACATAAATTTATTTAAATGTGCCAGTGTGTTTAGGTCAAGGTTTTCTCATAATTTTCTTGATCCATTGTTGCTATAATTAATATGATTATAGAAGGGCCCAGAATTTTTTATATTAAAAATTGTACCTTATAGTAGAAAAAATTGTCTCTTATTCTAAAATTCCAATTTTAGCCCAATAATTATTCAACATTTGTTGTCCACAAATATACTAATTTTGATGTTTTGTGTTTTTTTTTGCAGTATAATCATCTTTTTTAAAAATTTTCTTAAATGTCTTTAAGTTTTCATAAGACTGTAAATTCAACTAGCTACTAGGAATTCTTTAGAACAATATGAATAGCTCTATTGTGCTCTGTTGAGCTGTCTTGCAACTTGTCTTCCATTCAATACTAGGTTATTCAGTAAACAATCTAAGTGTGTGATCACCAGAAAAAAATGAGCACCCAAAATGAAAATCACCAAACCTAATAAAAGTTATTAATTTTAGCAAGTGTACACATTTATCTTTATTTGAAAAATTAGATATATATTATGGTTTGAATCATTTGTGAGGGAGGAGGATGATCTCAGTGCATGTAACCATGATCTTTTAGGTGTCTTATGTTCTCGGAGGTCTTAGTCTCATACTGCTTCACTTGATACCTGCTGCTGCCCTAATGGTCCTAGAAGGTTTATACTTCACTTAGTGTGCTCTTACTTAGGACTGTTTGTCATCCAGCCTTTTATACATAACTGACAATACTCTCCCTCTTCATTTCCACTGTACTGTCTGCTATGGTGTCAGCTTGTCCTGGTTTGCCTGGGATTTTCCCAGTTTAAAACTGAAAGTCCCATGTTCTTGGATGCTCCTTAGTCCTGGGCAAACTGGGATAGTTGGTCACCCTACAGGCACCATGCACCTATCATTACTTGCTCCGATCTCCTATGCTTAGGAATTGTCCATATGGGCTTCAGAGGCTAAGGCATTAGTGTTCAGAGTTTTTTTGTTGTTGTTGTTGTTGTTGATTTCTTTTTCTAAGCATTCCTTTCCTTTTCTCTTTCCCTATGAAAATGTTAGGGAAGCCTCTGATGCCTGTTTGACATCGTTTTTAGGCTCTTTTCATATTTGAAATTGTAGCATGAATTGCTATTGAGGAATTTTTGTTTTGAATTTCTTTCATCAATTCCACAAAATAAAATTTTCTCCCTTGCCACCTAGACTTTATGGCTTCAGTTTATTTATCATAGTGTTTGGGTGACTCAGTAATTATGAAGGCAACAAATTATGCAACATGGTAAAGGAAAACCATGTTTTTAGGAATTGGGAATCCTGAATTTGAGTCTTCGATTGGTTATCACCTAGCTGCAGGATCCTGGATAAGTCTTGTTTCCTCTTTAGGCCTTGGTTTCTTCCTCTGTAAAAGAAGTAGGCTTTTCTAGACTGTCTCTAAGGTTACAATTTACTTTCAACTGGAAGCACTCTCAGTCAGTTTAGGAGCAGAGCATGATTGCCTTGTGAACCAAGTATTCCTGCTTTTTTCTGGAGTCCGTTTGAAGTCTTTTCTTTATCTCACTAGCCTGGCTTCTCAGCCCAGAATCTAGTGCCCATCCCTATATCAGACACATAACCAATTTGTCCCATAGTGTCTTTCTCAGATGAAGACTTGGTTGCTGTAGCTAGATGCATAATGGATCAGGAGTCTTCAAGATCAGCTGCAGGTTTGATTATTTGCTAAGAGGACCCACAGGACTCAGCATGTTGTTTACTCAGTACTATAATTTATTAACACAAAAGGATACAAAGAAAAATCAGCAAAGAGAAACATGCCTGGGGCAAAGTCTAGAGAAAACCAGGGATTGGCTTCTAACAATCCTTTCTCAGTGGAGTCACGCGAGATGCTCTTAATTCCCCTAGCAGCGTATTGTGACAACATGCACAAAATGTTGTCTTACCAGGGAAGCTCCTTTCAGACTCTGTGCCCAAGGCTTTGACTAGGTGTGGTCACTCTCTGCTTAGCACATTCTAAAATTTGAAACTCCTAGAGGGAAAGCAGGTGTTCTTTATAAATCAAGTTATTTGTACAAACAGTTTAGTCACAGGACCAATTCTTATCAGAGAAAGTTGGGAACCCTCCTGAAATACACTCTCAGATGCCAGCCAGTGGCCAACCTGCAATCAGGCTTTCTAAGGATGGAAGTCTAGGGCCTGGTATATGAACTCTTTTTCTACACATAATAAAATCCAGTGTTTGCTCCCAGCCCCTTGACCTCTTGGTATTAATTGAGACAACATGAAATACTGCAAACAAATTGACTTTGAGAAGTAACTCTGAAGTTCCATTCGTGGTTCTGCTACTAATTTATTGGCTGACTTAAGTTGCTTAACATGTTTGAACCTTACTTTCTTCATCTGTAAATTGGAGATAATGGTAACTACATAAGGCTTTTGTTAAAACAGACAAATTATTTTATACACATTTACGCATAAGACCTAACTGATACAGTATCACTTTCCCTGAGTCCATTCATTCAACAGCTGTTTATTTAGAACCTATTATGTGCTGAATACTTTGATAGGGCCCTGGAGGTATAGTGATGAACAACAGTACTTCTTGCTCTTCTGGAATTTATAGTGTAGTTGGGGAGAGAGAGACATTAAATTCAAATAATAACGTTGAAAATTAATAGATAGTTAAAATTTTGGGTACATGCTCTAAAGTTAGAGAGTGAAAATGCATAATAGGTATTGACCTATTCTAGTAGGCCAGGGAAGGTCTCCCTGAGGAAATGGCACAGGTGTAAGAATCTCAAGTGTGAATAGGCAGTGGGCATAAAAGAGATCAGGCAGGGGCTGATGTTCTTGCATTGGCTCTTCTCTCGTGAAAGGGAGCAGGCATTGTCAGAGAATCAAAAGAAGTTCAGTGTGGTTGGAACAGAGAAAGAGAGCAAAGGGGAGAGAGGTAATGGATGAAGTTGGAGAGGAGAGAGGTAGTCAAGGACCACTTCACAGTAATGGAGTTTGGCCACTATTCTGGGGGCTATGGAAAGCCATTTAAGTGTTCAGTTGCTCTAGTGGGTGTAACTCAGTGGTTGAGCACCTGCTTTGCCTGCATGAAGTCCTGGGTTCCATACCCAGTATCTCCTAAAAGAAAGTGTTCAGTGAAGGGCTGATCTATTCAAATATCCAAGTGTTTTTAAAAGATGCCTCTGCTTTCTTTGTAGAGATATGATTAGGAGGTTATTGCAGAAGACTGGACTGTTCAGGATGGTATGATGAGTTAGAGTAATAACTTACTTGGAGATGGAGAGAAATGGAAAGATTTAAAATGGCACATCTACAGTACTTGTTGAATTATTTGAATGAACAGCTTCAAGTCAAACTGTTTTTACATAGTTGTTGATTTTGTTTTTTTTAAGGAGGTGTCAGGGATTGAACCCAGGACCTTGTACATGGGAAGCAGGCACTCAAACCACTGAGCTACACCCACTCCCTCCATAGATTTTTAAAAAGATTGAGTGTATGGCTCTGTTAGAGAAAAGGTGGAGTTAATGGTTTTCTGAGATTTGCACATCAACCACAACCTACCTTACCCATGCATCTGTTGAGTAGAAATAATGATAATAATTATAAGATAGTATCTAAGAGTATGCCAGCGACTTTTTGTATTTTAACTCATTTAATTTTTACAGCAAACCTATGAGTTAGGCACAATTATTACACATCATTTATTGATAAGAAACAGATGAGACACATTATAAACTGTATAGCTGGGGTTGGGATCCAGATAGTCTTGTCCTCACATCCATGCAGCCAACTATAGTGGCAAACTATGGCCTGCAGTCCAAAATATGGCTCATGGCTATTTCTATACAGCCTTCCCACTGACTAGCACCAACTAAGAATGTTTCTTTCATTTTTACAGGGTTGTTAAAAAAAAAAAAAAAGGAAGGGTGTGTGCTAGAGATTATGTGTGGCCCATGAAGTCTAAAATTTATACTGTTTAGCCCAGCAAAGGTTATGACTATAATAACTGTTTTTTAAAATGCAAATATATTTTATTCATTTTATTTATTTACTTTATCCATTTTAAATCCACCCCCACCCCGTTTGCTGTTTTGTGTCCATTTGCTGGGCAATTCTCTGTGTCTGTTTCCTGCTCTATCTTCTCATCCTTCTCCTCCTGTATTCACCGGGATTCGATCCTGGGGACCTCCGATGTGGGAAAGAGGCATTCTGCCACCTGCACCACCTTAGTTCCTGGTTTTTCAGCGCGTCTCATCTTGGCTCTCCCTTGTGTCTCTCTCCTGTTACATTATCATCTTGCTGCGTGGCTCAGCGGGGCCTGGCACGCCCGCGCGGGGGGCCCAGCAGCACACCCGCCTTCTATATTTTTTTCTTTATTTTACCAGGAGGTCCCGGGGATTGAACCCAGGTCCCTCCATATGGGAGATGGGTGCCCAACCATTGGAGCCACATCTGCCCCCTAATAATTAGTTTTGATCACCTCCTGAGGAAGGGATTCTGCCCCAGGGGTATGGAGATAACCAAACACGCCACCCTTGACACTGAATAGGTGAGATCAGCAGTTTATTAGTCGTATATACTCACACTCTGGCAGAGGAGGATATTGCCCTCCCCACAGGGCTGCATGGAACCTGAGAGAACAGAGTGAACAACCAGAGGCTCTAGGAGGCAGGCTTTGTAGTATCAAGAGGGTAAGGTGTTTCCCTGTTCCCAGACATTCTATTCTATCATTTCATGGGTAAATATTTCAGTATGTGCCACTAAATTAAAGACTCTTTAAAAAAATTGCATCTGTGTCATTATCATGTAAAAAATGATGTCATAGTATTAACACATATACAGTCAGTATTCAGATTTCTCCAATTTTTTCATGAATGTGTTTTTGCAGTTTTCTTACAGTCCATACCCAGCTAAAGTTTTGTTTGAGTTGTTTCTTAATTTAATTACTATAATAGAACAGTGTCTCTTTCCTACCCCACCCAGCCTTTTGTCCTGTAGAATTTCTCATGTTTTGGATTTTATGGATTGCATCTCTCTCCTCTCACTTATGTTCTTCTATTTATTTCTGGTAAACTTGTAATGTAAAGATGTATCAGATTCACTCTAAATTTTGGCAAGAATACTTCATAAATGGAGAGAAAGATGAACTCTTGAATTGTTAAGTAAAACCTGGTGAGTGGTGTCAGCACTTCTTTTACTTTCCCCAATTAAGATTTATTTCTCACCACATAACGACATTGAATAACAGAGTAAGATGAAACAGATATTTGTATGTAATGTTATTAAACATACCTTCCTTTAACAAAGTTAGTTATTTATTATTTGGTTTTGGCTTTTTATAATTGGCAATAGTACTGGGAAACAAAAAGGGATCTTCATTTGGCATAGGATTATTAGATATGGTCAGGCAACACATTTTTAAACTTTGCCTTCTGAGTCATTGGATTGTGTAACATTTCTGTCTACCCGAGGGTCTGGCCAACATAATTTCCCTATTAGCGATAAAATCATCACCATTAATTTTATACTGGAAATGTAAGTGTTTAAATCTGTCCAGTCAAAATTAAGCTTATCATTAATTCATATGATTTATGTAGAAAATATCTTTAAATAATTCCTTTTATTACAGAGAAAAGAGATTTTAAAAAGGTAGACTCTTTACTCTTATAAAATAAATTCTGGTATCCTCCCTTTCAAAATTTATATGCATAGTAACATGTCAGATCTTCTTACTCAGTTAAGTCCAGTTTGAAACTTTATAGATAGAATCTTGTTTTAAAAAATAGAATAGTTAAAAAATATCTTAAATATATTTACTTGGGCTTGACAACTTTAATGGAAATTACTTTAAAATATTAATATTTACAGTGATGGAAATCATGTACGAAATACTTCTTTCTTGGAGAATGTTGACATTTATGTTCAAGGAAAAACTCTCTTTTTTGTCTGATTAATGCCTGCATTTATTATTTCTTCATGTGTATTATATTTATTTATATTTTATTTTTAAATTATTTTCAAAATTTGATTGAAAATTACCCTGTTCATATAAAATTATTTTTAACTGATTTCCATAGAGGACATTTAAGAGCTTTTGAATTTTTTCTAATTGATAGCACACAAGTGATAATTGAATGATATAGCTTAGTGCCTACAATGCTGAAAATATGCTATTTTTGCTTTCTTAGTCCATAGGCCTTCTTATATCCTCAGAGTAAGAAAAAAAGGTTAGCTCCTTGGCATTTGCTGATGTACTAATTTCTTTTATGCCTTTTTCAATATACTTTCTTTTTGATAAAGAAAATCCTTAAAAGCTTCTACAGTTATTGTGAAATAACTCATAAATTCAACCTCTTTCTACTAAGAAGGCAGTTCTGTTGGATTGAAATAATAATCTATTGTATAATTTTTATCAAAATCTGTGTATTTATAAAGGCAATACTGATTTTGGTTTCTTTTATTCTTTTCAAAACAAAACAAACCACTGAAGGTGATTTAAATGTCAGGGATTTTTAAGACATTTCATATGCAAAATACAGGAATAGGAGGAAAAATAAGATTCTGTTACTAAGTATTTGCTCTTAACTCTTCATAATTTATTTTTAAGAATTACATTCAGTGGCATGATCAGATCTTTTCTTTTTGCACGTTAGTATTTTGAGGAACGTAATGTGCTTTAGGACCTCACTGAGGTGTGTGATAAATCAGGCAGGTGTGTGATTTATAGGTGACAATGAAGCTGGCTGATTAGATAATGTCTAGGAGTCTCAACCTTTGCAAATAAAAATATGTATATTTTATGGAAGTATTTATCCGATGTTGAGTACTCTTTTGAGGAAATGTTTTTCCTAAGCACTAAAGCGCTTTCTTTCCATTAAAATAATCATTTAGGTATTCATCATTTGGCAGTTTGAATTGCTTGTTTTTTCAAATAGCTGTTTGTTTAGTATTATGTAGTTTAACAAACCAAAGTATTCCCATGAGTTTAATGTGGTCTCTAATCATTATATTGGGTTGTAAAGTGCTACCGTTTAACGTCTTTGTAAACTGTTCTATGTTATTTCATTTTGTCTTGGCAGATAAATTATTAGTCATAACTGTAGCAACAAAAGAGAATGATGGATTCCATCGATTTATGCAGTCAGCCAAATACTTCAATTATACTGTGAAGGTATAGTATATCCTTTAATTCTTGGAGCTGTTAGAATACATGCCTAAAGTACACTTTTCATCATAACAACAACAACATCTTAAATCCACACAAGGAAATTAAAATTTGGTTATATAATTGCTGTTAGTTTATATACAGTTGATTATTTTAAAAATATGTTTTGATCACATTTATACTTTGCCAGTCAGACAATAATTTCTTAATACTTGCTTATGTTTTGTTATAAACATCTTTTATAAAACAAGAGAAACAACATGTGTGTGTATTTCCTTTGAAGATCTTTTACAGTCCATTGTAATTAAGATTTGGCCGTGGTTTTTTTCCCCCTACTTTGAAGAATTTTACCTGTAATATATTTGTCTGCCATAATGTGTTTCTATGTTTACAGAGAATTGCAAACATGACTTTGAAGGGATCTAATACCTTTTCTGTTCCTTTGTGAAAAGTTTTATTTCCTATATATTTTTTGTTTGTTTTAGAGGAATTTTGGGATCTTTGTAAAAGTCTAAAAGAGTTTTATTTTTAAAAATAATAAATAAAATACAAAAAATTGAAGAATTTGAATAATAAAAAAATATATTTTTGACATATATTGTCTTTCATCATTGTAAGATCTATTGTCTTGTATGTACAGTGAGATTTTCTTCTGCATATTCCCCCAGTGTCTTATTTTTTTCATTTTATCTTTAAAGGAGCTTTAGGTTACAGAAAATTCAGGTAAGGAATATAGGGGATTCCCATATACCCAACATCCTCCCCCTTTTCCCTTCTCCTTTACCCTCCCCAGTATGACAGAGTTGGACATATTTGTGGTTTCCCTACACATGGCTCGTCTGCCCTTTCTATTTGAACCTATAGTTAGTACTAGAATTGATAGGTATATATCCAAGAGACTTAAATCTTTGGGCTGTCCATGTGCCAGTTGGGCCCTGAATCTCAACAGAGTTGCAACACCTACTGTCCAGTTCATTGGACTCAACCAGGGCAACCATCAAGGTGGTGATGATGGATAGCGCCATCCCAAGGAACAGAGAGAGTCTTCAACTGCAAGCAAGATAGTCCCATCCATCAGCCCCATGGGATCTAAGGCCTCTCTTAATTAGAGGCAGAGAGGGCATCTCCATTCAAGAATCCTCAGGACTGGGAGACTCAATGATGGACTAAGTAGACTTACTGGTATTCTACTATAGACTTATAGTTATTCTAGCAATGGAAGAACTTTTATCATTGTGTGGAGGCAGTGGCCACTAGAGATTCCGAGGGGATGGAGAGGGAAAAACAGGTGTACTATGGGGGCATTTTTGGGACATTGGAATTGTCCTGAATGATGTTGCAATGATGGATAAAGGCCATTATATATTTTGTCATAACTTACAAAAATGTGCAGTATGGATTGTAAACTATAATGTGCACTATAATTCATGGTTAGTGGCAGTGCTCCAATATATGTTCATCAATTGTAACAAATGTACCACACCAATGAAGGATATTGTTAATGTGGGAAAGTGTGGGAGGGGTAGGGAGTGGGACATATGGGAATCCCCTATATTTTTTATGTAACATTTATGTAATCTAAAGTATTTAAAAAATAAAAATACAGTATTAAAAAAAAGTATAAAAGAGTTTTAGAAGATATCTCCAGGAGAAAACTCATTGATAAGTCATTAAAGAAAACCTGGGCAAGTTGATAGAAGTACACTGAGTTTGCAAAATTTACTTCCTTTCTTTTTCTTTTCTTTCCTTTCCTTTCCTCTTCCCCCTTTCCTTTCCCTTCCCTATTTCCTTTAATTTTTCCTCCTTTTCTTTTTTTCAGTAGAATGGAGGATGTGTCAGCTAGATCTTTTCTACAAATAAGAGGGGTCACAAGGTAACTCAAGGGTGAAATTTTGAAAATAAATTATGAATATAGAAAAAAGAGAAAGATTACTTTTTCATTATCTGGTGTGTACAGTAGAAGAAAGATAGGATTTACTACATAACCACTGTACCTATGCCAATTCAGAACAAATGTCAATGAGGCTAAACTTTGCTGGAAAAGAGATTTAGTGTTAATGACTAGCTGTTTAGTCTATAACATGATAGATATTTTAGGATAGATACCATATAAGGTAGATGTTACTGTTTTCTTTTTATGGGTGGAGAGAATCCCGGTAGATCATTATTTTGACAACTCCAGCTTTGTTTTGCTGAGACTAAGATAAAAGGTGTGTGTGCCAGGACATTCTTACACTTCCTGCCCTCTCAGCGCCAGGTGTGTCAGCAGTACAAATCCAATTCCGGGCCAGGTGCTGAGGCTAAGGCAAATGGTGAAGAGACATGCAAGAGGATCTGGCACTGATAAATTGTTATTAAGCGTTTGAGAGTTATATAGGATTAAGATTTGTAAGGTAAGGAAAGTGACATTTTACTTGATGCCATTGTGTTTCCCTGAATGATCAATTTTGTTTCAGTAGGAAAATTGCTTAAGGGCCCAATCCAGGAGTCACTGAGCTTCAGGGGCTTTCTATGTTCATCATACAGGTTTCCTGCCAGATTAAAAAAGTGTTACGGAAGGTCCTTCATTTTCTTTTTCATTTTCATCATAACAAATAGGAATAAAATATGAGAAATACTTTGTGTCCCTCCTCTCCACTCTCCACTTCTTGGATTAGACCTCCTACTTTTGAAACGGTAAAATGTGGAATGGCATTTTTTTAAGGGTGGATAACATTGAAGAATTTTGACATGACCTAGCCATCAATTTTTTTCTTTCTAGAATCATGATTTAGTGAAACATGTAAAGAGTGGTTGCTGGGCAGTACTATATAAGTTGCTGATGACTTTCAGATTATTATGGTACTATCATAATTTGAGTTTTGCTGAGATGAAATGTTCATTTCATTTACAGGTCCTTGGCCAAGGAGAAGAATGGAGAGGTGGTGTTGGAATGAATAGCATTGGAGGGGGCCAAAAAGTGAGATTAATGAAAGAAGTGATGGAACATTATGCCAATCAAGAGGATCTGGTTGTATTGTTTACTGAATGGTAAAACCATTTGTTTCTTTCAACAAAATTTTAAAAGCATATATTAAATTGTTTTTAAAAAAGAATCGACATTTATATTTCTGGGTCATATGTTAAATTATTTTATTTACTAGAGAATCAGTGTTTTGGAAAGTAGATTTTATTCATGAAACCAAGGTCTGACATAGGTATGTAATATGATCAAGTTGAGTTACCATAAGCATTAATGAGAAAATATGGCACGAGCAAATAATTTTTGCAGTTGATGTTTTAGTCTTGAATTAGAGCAGGCATATGATTGTGTAGAGCTTTTCTGTTGACAATGGGCATATGTGGTAATTCAAATGGATATTGGGGAACAGATGTGGCTCAAGTGATTGAGCGCCTGTTTCCCAAATGGGACGTCCCGAGTTTGGTTCCCAGTGCCTCCTAAAAACAAAGAACAAGCAAACAAATGAAAAAAAAACCAACTCAGGAGAGCCGATTTCACTCAGGGGTTGAGCACCAGCTTCCCACATATGAGGTCCAGGGTTCAATCCCTGGCCCTGGAACCTCAAAACAAACAAAAAAAACCCAAAAAAACTAAAACTAAATGGATATTTGTCAACCGGGAGGAAATAGATCATGTAAAGATTTAAATAACAAGAGAGACATAAGAAAACCTATTTTAAGAAATAAGAACATTTCCAAGTTATATATTTTAACATACTACTTCACTTTCCTTCTATTTAATTTGAAGAATCTACTGTATTTCCTCAACAACTCATTCTTATATTTTTAAAATAAATTCAAGTAATCGTGATTTGTCAGTAGTGGCCAACGCCTATCTTCATTCTCCTAATCTTTTTCTTTCCTTTTCTTTTCTTGTCTTGTCTTGTCTTGTCTTTATTGTCTTTGTCTTGTCGTGTCTTTGTCTTGTCTTTTCTTGTCTTGTCTTAAGTCTCATTATCTATTTCTATTTGAAAATTCAAACACACAAATTATTACAAATGAAAAGTAAGAATAATGTTTTTATGCAAAATGTAAGAAAGACATAAATTTTGAAATGAAAATAGACATAATAGCATTCCAGTGCATGCAATACTTAAAAATTTTGAAAGAGTTCATAATACTTGGATCTTTAGAATTCCCCTGATCTTTTCTAGACAAAAAATAAAATTCTGCTTATAGTTTCCTATTCATCTATGATGAAATGTGGTTTAGCAGGTGTTTGTGTACTAGAATTTTTTTCTACAGAGTCTATTATTATATTTTTTATCCTTGGTAAAATCTAGGAATTCATGATAACAATTTAGATTAGATATTGAGTATGTTTTGGTGTAAAATTACCATGGACATCAACTGCATTGGTCAGCATATCCTGCCACATGTGCATTTTCATTTTGACTTTAAGGCAGATTCCCCTTGTAAATGTTACCACATATTTGTTAGCAATGATTTTAGATTTCCTAAGCCTCCTCATCAGATTTAGGAAGAACTCCTTTCCCTCCACCCTTACTTTTCCAAACTCTCACCCTCAAACTGATCCCCTCCCTACCCCCACCCCCGCAACATCAAAAGGTTTAACTTTGAGAAAAATGTCCTAGTAAGGGGAAGATTTCTTTCTAACGAGAAAGGGGACACTGTGAGATATTTGAAGCCTACTCAAGTGTGGGTTTCTTTATTTAGATGATACTTAACAATGGAATTTATTTTTAAGTTTTATTTATTTATTTATTTTTTTAAAGATACTTAGATTATACAAATGTCACATAAAAAATATAGGAGATTCTCATATGCCCCACTCCCCACACTTCTCACATTTTCCCACATAGACAACATCCTTCATTAGTGTGGTACATTCGTTGCAATTGATAAACACATTTTGGAGCATTGCCACTGAGCATGGATTATAGTTTACATTGTAGTTTACCCTCTCTCCCACCCAATTCTATAGGTTATGGCAAGATTTATAATGGCTTGTATCTGTCATTGCAGTGTCATTCAGGACAATTCCCAAGTCCCAAAAATGCCCCTATATTACACCTGTTTTTCCCTCTCCCTGCCTTTAGAACTTCCAGTGACCACTGCCTCCACATCAATGCTATGATTTCTTCCATTGCTAGAATCACAATAAATCTAGAGTAGAATACCAGTAAATCTACTCTAGTCCATATTTCACTCCCCAATCCTGAGGATTCTGGGATGGTGATGTCCACTCCACCTCTAATTGAGAAGGGCCTGCGATCCCATGGGGCCGATGGATGCAACTCTCTCGCTTGCAGTTGTAGACTCTCTTGGTTCCTTGGTATGGTAGTTGTCCATCATCACCTCCATGATAGTTGTCCTGGGTGAGACCAATGAACTGGAGAGTAGGTGTTGCAACTCAGTTGAGATTCAGGGCACAGCTGGCACATGGAGAGCCCAAAGATTTAAGTCTCTTGGACGTACATCTACCAACTCTAGTACTATTTATAGGTTCAAATAGAAGGATAGAAGAGCCATGTGTAGGGAAACCACAACTGAGTCCAACTCTGTCACTCTGGGGAGCATAAATTCCAAAGAAGGTCCTACTGGCAAGGCACCAAACTCCTGAGCTATCTGCCTTGATTATAGTGTCTGGATGTCTCCAGGGCTTTCAGGAGTCCCGGTAGTTGGGTTAGTATCTAATTTGGCAGTCAAAGAGATCTTGCTGAGATGTGCATAAGCGTTACCTCTGGAATGACCTTCCGACTCACTTTGAAGTCTCTTAGCCATGTAAACTCATTTGTCTTTACCTTTCCCCCTTTTGGTAAAGGTCTTTTTCCAGGTTCATTGCTAGTTGGTGCTTGATAGTAATCCCTTGGTGCCAGGGAGGCTCATCACCAGGAGCCATGTGCCACGCTGGGGGGAAGGTAATATATATGCTGAGTTCAGCTTAGAAAGAGGGTCCCTAAGAGTTGCCTCCTGGGAGTCTCCTTATTGCTCAAATATGGCCTCTCTCTAAGCTGAACTCAGCATATGGGATTTATTTTAATGGAAGAACCTTGTGGTGATTTGAAGCTGTATGCAACCCAGAATAACATATTATTAAAGTTAATCCATACCTATGGATATAAACCTTTTGTAAGTAGGTCCTTTTGGTGAGGCTACTTCAGTTGAGGTGTGACCCACCTCATTCAGGATGGGCATTAATCCTATTACTAGGTCCTTTATAAATGGAAAGAATACAGAGAGAGAGGGAGAAAACCACAGAAGCAAGAAGCTGAAAGCATTAAAACCCTGAAGAGAAGGGAGAGACCAGCAGATGCCGCCATGTACCTTGCCATATGGGAGAGGAGCCAAGAATCACTGAAAACCAGTGTTTGGGGAAGAAAGTATCGCCTAGATGATGCCTTGGTTTGGACATTTTCTTGCCCTCAAACAGTAAGCTATTAAATTCCCATTGTTTAAACCAATCATTTTATGGTTTCTGGTTTGAGCATCCTAGGAAACTCAAACAGCCCAGTATGTTCCAGGTACTGTGAGTGTTTGGGTAGATACATCAGTGAACCAAAGAGAAAATTTCTGGCAGTTTCCCTTGTGAGAATAGCCAACCAGTTGAAAACATGAAGGTCCAGCTCAGTCAAGTCATTTCCAAGAAGAACCATTAATGATGTCTATGCCATCATCTATATCTATCTACTGATAGGACTGAGGATGTTGAGAAATTAACCAAGAGGATAGAGAGGATAAACAATTGGTGCCACTTTAGAGATTTCACCACTTCTTTTATTTTTTTAAATAATACCCTTTTAAAAAAGTATTGTGTACAGGGTGATCAATACAGTTGAAATTTGTGAATAGTCTGGGGTTTGGGAGAAATGAATTAGGCTGTTTGTAAATTATCTGCAGTAGTCAGGATGCCCATTTTGTAACAAAATGCTAATCTAATTAAATTTGTGTCTTGATATACCAGAGCTGCTGTATCACAAATACCACCAGATGGGTTGGTTCAACAGCAGGACTTTATTGTCTCGTGATTTTAGAGGCTAGACAACTTGCTTCTTCCCAGGGTCAGTAGCCGTCTGGTGCTGGCTTGCTGCAGTCCTTGTCTCCTGTCTCATGGCAGTGTCCTCTCCCTTCTCTCTGCTGTGACTTCTGGGTCCTGTTTATAAGGCCTCCTGTAATCCAGTTTGAGATTCACCCTCATTCAGTTGGGTCACACTTTAGCTAAAAATAATGTCTTGAAGAGTCCCTGTTTACAATGGCTTCACATCCACAGAAATGTAGATTAAGAATGTGTTTTTACTTGGGTACATATCTTAATGTACACAACATGCCTCAGATGAGGGACCAGAATTCAGAATATATTAATTTTAACAAATCAAGCAAATTATTATTTCCTATGTGATATTTAAGGATAGATCAACTGTAATATTTATTTTTATGGGAAGAAAAAACAGATTTATGTACCTGATGGTTTTAGATAGGCCTTTATTTTAACAGCTTTATTGAGGTGTAGTTTACAAACACGAAATTGACTTGTTTTAAGTGTACAATTTGATGATTTTTATTAAATTTTTAGAGTTGTACAGCAATCACCATTATTCAATTTTAGAACATTTCCATCATCCTAAAATGATCCCTCATACCCATTTACAAAGGCTTTTTTGAATTCATTTGGAAACAATTTTATAACATTGCTTCCATGAGAGTATGTATTCTGCACTTAATTTTGGATGAACATTTAGAATAAAGCCTATAAAATACTAGATATTTATAAGTCTACTCTGTAGGGTAAGAGATATCCTATTAAATTTAGTTAATGCTAACTATTTGGGAAGGTTTTGGGTTCTTTATAAAACAAAATAAAAATTTAAGCTCTCCATATAAATAGGCACCTCAAACTAATTTTTTCAAGCTATTTCATACTGCAGTATATGTTCATTTCTATTGAAATGGCTTGTAGAGTTTGATAATCTCCCTTTTCATTAGAGCAACTATCAATAAATATAATTGATTTGATAACTTTTAGTAACAAGGATGAAGTTGCATGGGTTCTTTTGAATTAGCTAATAAAAATTTGGGGGGATGAATATTGGAACTTGGCAGCTGCACATTCTCTTATGGGGAGAAATGACTTCAGAATGGCCCTTACTTAAGATGAAAGAGCATTCAGAGCTTTATTGAAAGGACTTTGGGATACATTTAGAATTACTTTATATAGCATGTATTTCTTTTAGTCTAGTGATGTTGAAGACAGATAATCAGACCTAGTTACTATATGATGACCAGTTATTTTAATTTTATTTTTGTTTTTAACAAAATGTAACAAAATTTGTTTTCTTGTGTGTAAATTAGATACATACTAAATGCCATGTAACTTGTACTGTGCTAGAAATAGTAAAATACAAACCAGCAGCGTCCCAGACCCTAGAGTAAGCATATGATGGAATAATTTATCCAGATTACTGAGTAATCTAGTAATTTACTGGAACATCCAGTAAAATATTTGGTTATTATATCCTTTTTTCTTCAAGACTTAAGAAAAAATTCTTCAGAATAAACCTAGTTAGAAATAGTCTTTGGTGCAATTATTAGAGTTTGATTTTGAAGAGGGGAGAATTTACTTTTTCATTGGTCTACTGTATATAACACTATTCAAAAGAATGCAAGTGCATTTTATTTTAAAGATGCCCAAAAATATTTGATAGGCATATTAGGTGGTAGTTTAATTGGCCATACCAAAGAGGATGTCCTTTATGAAAATATCTTCTCAAGGATTTTGGTATATAAACTCCCCAGTTCATTAAAGTATTTGTTTAAAGGTGATTAACTCTATGATCTTGACATAAGATAAAGGAATTTGAAATTTATAGGCTATGGACAACTAAAGATAACAATAGGGGAGACTAAACTGGAAAAAAAAAGTGTTAGTCAATGTTATACTACGAAGGTTGACATATAATTAAAATCAATATAAAATCAAGCCATTATTTCTGCAGTTTTCTACATGGCTCTAGTCTGGGAGCTTGGTCCAGGATAAATAAACTCTGGCTGAAATTGGAGGCGTATTGTTATTCAAAAAAGTTTATGCTGTTAACCCAATTTGCCTTATTACTTTGTATATGGCTCATAGCGGTCCAGTTATCAGGCTGTCTCATTCAGTGAGGCTGCGGCTGTGTCTGATTTACATATTGTCAGGGCATGATACTAGCAGACACTTAGTAAGTACTGTGTAACAGCAAATTGCATTACAAGATGGAGAAACAGACTTGCATGAAGGGGAAACATAGATGCTTTGAAACTATTTTTAAAGGTTATTTTTATTTATCATTTGAAGAAATTAAATGACTTTTAAGGCAGGAAAGCATCCAGATTTTTTAAATCACAAAAGATTGAAATCATTACAAATGTTGAACTTTCAGTAGAAACCATGGTATAATGCTGTTGCTTCTGATCTCTTGTATGGCACCAATATTTCTTTTCTTTGGGCTTCTCATTCAATATTATTTTACTGCAACAGTGAGATCAGTGAGTATGTTTTTCACTCGGAATTCAATATATGTGTATTTATTACAAACTGATCCCGGACTGAGCTTGACACTACAGGAAATGAATTCCCTCAGTGAATTCTCATTTTTAGTATACTGCTTCTGCAAACAAAACTGAACAAACATAATTTCGAAGAAAAATGTATTACTTCAAGACAGTGTGAAGGTTATCGATGATCTCTTTAGAGTAATTGACTTTTAAGAAAATAATGAAAGGTTATGTTTTTATTTTATAATCTGTGTGAAAATGTCATATATGTTATTGTGGTAAGTATAATTTATGCATATTATCCTAAAGGTCACCAGATATTAATTTACATGTATTCTAAAATAAACATCTTATTCCTCTCACAATTCAGGTTGCATACCCAGTATCCTGGCCTTTTTTATATTTTAATATAGCTTTTACAGAAGACAATAAAATTTTTTGAAAGCAAAGCTTTGTAAGTACTATGTCTATAATTTTAACTAACAAATGCAGATTTATTTGATGGACTTCTCCTTCCTAGCAGTGAAGACAATTTAAACATGGAGACACAAAAAACCTAGTCATTAGCTATGGACAACATTTCATTAGTATGAAGGAAAGCCAAAACACAGCAGAGTTCCCAGTTTCTATACTGTCACCTTTTTTTAAAAGGAAAGATTGAAATCCTTAGCTGTCATGTAAAGTAAACAAATATATTACACTGCCTTCTGGCTAATCTGAAATAGTGTGAAATATGTTTTGGAATTAAGTAGAAAATGTTACCTTTTTAAAAAATTATTTATTTGCTTGTTTATTTATTTATTTATTTATTTTTGAGGTACCAGGGCCAGGGTTTGAACCTAGGTCCTCACAAGTGGGAAGCTGAGCCCCATCAGCTCCTGAGTTGCTTGTTGTTTTTTTGTTTGTTTGTTTCTAGGAGGCACAGGGAACCAAACCCGGAAAGTCCCATGTAGGAAGCAGGTGCTCAACCGCCTGAGTCACATCCGCTCCCCATCTTTCTTAAGCATGTGTGTTCTTGTTAATATTTACTGAACATATTAGTGGGTGTGTTGGAATGAGGAAAAGAGAGATAATATACAAAAGAAGCATTGGATATTCATGTCTGTCTAGATTGATTGCCCCTACGTACTCTAGGGTGGATGAATTTAGGATTTATCTGACTATTACATGTGTGTATGTATGCATGCATTCATTCTTTCCCAAACCAGATTGTCTAGTCCTTGAATTTTGCTTTTTTGAGTAAACATATATTAAGTATCAATGTGCAAAATATGGTGTTAGCTGCTGTGCCCAATGGGGGACTGACTAGGACAGAAATCCTGCACTCTGGATACATTTTTCTGTCAGCAGCTTTGCATATTTATATCTGGCATATTATAGGTACATAATAATAAATGCTAGGGATTAACAAAAAGTTTTTTTATTCCCTCATCAATTCAATAAACACTGTAGACGAAATACGTATCAGATTTGAAAGTTATAATGTTATAATGATATTAGAGGGAGGTTTTCACTTAATTAACAATCTCATTTACAAAGAGACCAACCCAACAACAAGTGCTGACTCATGTCCCCACCCAGAGCTGGCAGCTGGGACAGTGTGCTGTCCTTGCCACCATTCGCTCCTTGGCTGCTGCCTCTGTGTGCGGTGGTCTTTTAGCCCTGGGCCACTTTCAACAGTCTAGGGAAAATGACCCTCCAGCCAGCAGTGTCTGCATCAACTTCCATCTCTACCTAGCCTCCGTAAGGATTTTATATTCAACAAATGAAATTATATACCATTTGTAGGAAAATCCCCCTGTAATAATTAGCTTTTAAAATAGAACCCACTTTAGACTGATTCCTTTTCCCTTCCTCCAAAATTCCTGAAATATATTTAATCATTTTCCACTGTGAGTTTATTATAATACATTCTTCAAGGTCAACTGGTGGACATTTTCAACTTTTATTTTATTTTGTGAGGGAACTCCATAGTATTGGTTTGTGGTCTAAATTATTTCTGAAAATATAAATATGCATTTGAGGTGAAGAAATGATGAAAGACTGAATTATCAGGTGTATTGATACTTCTGTACTTCCATTTCATTATACTTGAGTGAAGCTTTTAAACAATAGCCTGTAATAGTTTGGATGATTATCATTTTTCTCTTAAAGTATTAGACAGAGGAACAGACAAATAAGTTTAGGGAACACTTCTGTCGCTTTCTTTTCTGGCTGTTCATTGCGTTTTGCTTCCTGTGGAAACTTGAAATGATTCATCCATTCATTTATTTACTTTTTTACTGAACAAATATTTACTGTCTTCAAAATACAAGGCCGTGGGAATATCCTGATTAATAATAAAGATGTGGATCTGGCATATGGGAGAGAAATGTACAGTCTAGTATGAGGTAGACTCACGTAATATGTGGGGCAGAAAATAAGACCTCTTGTGAAAGCAGAGAAGAATAGAGCTGTGGGAGTTAAGAGGAAGTGAATGATCTTTTCTGGTTGGGGTGATCAAGGAGAGATTTGTAGAGGAGGTAGCATTTGATATGGGAACTGAAGGGGAATAGGTTTGGTACAATCAGGAAAAGCCATTCTTGAGAGATAGCATGAGAAAAGAAAGATCAGGTAGTTCAGTTTGGCGTTACTACCAATTATTTAATGGCAGATTATTAACATGAGGCTGATTCATTTGGACTCTATTCTGTAGACCAGGAGTCAGTAAACTACAGTCTGTTTTTTGTAAATGAGCTGTACTCATTTGTGTACTTGCAGAGGCCTGTGGCTGCTCTTGTACTACACCGGTAAAGTTGAGTTTTGGCAACAGAGACCATATGTGGCCGCAAAGTCTGAAATACTTTCCGTAAAGGGCCAGAGAGTAAATATTTGCCAACCTGTTCTATTGACCCTGTTTGAGAACAAATGATCTAGTTCAGGGACTGGCACAGAGCCATTTTCAGGAGAGTTTCTCAGCCTTAATTAGAAGTTGGGAGGAGATGGGTAGTATGGAGGCCAGAAGGATTATAGAACTAGTCTAGGCCAGTGCCTTTGAGTGGAAGTGCAGAGGACTTGAACGCTAAACACATTAGGTAGATGGAATCCATGGGATTTGGCAAATATTTGATATAAGAGGCCATGGAAAGAGAAGAGTCAAGGCTTAATTAAAGATTTTGATCCTCGGTGACTGTGTGCTTGATGGTGCCACAGAAACAGGGGAAAACACAGAAGGACAAACACTTGTAAAAGTCTCAATGACCTGTTGGGGATAGAATGTTGACATGTCTGTTCAGTATGGTAGAGGACTCAGTAAGGTGCAACCTTATGATTTTTGCAGGGCCCAGGGATATTCACCACAGTTAAATGCGGAAAGTTTTATTTTATTTTTCATATTTAAATGTACCTAACTCCTATGAGAAGTATTTTTATGACCTTTGTGCATTTTTTAAAAATTTGACTGAATTTTTGTGGCCAAAATAAGTTTAAGTAGAAAAACTTTCTTGCCCTTTGAAAAGTTTTAAATCTGTTCAAATAACTTTTCTAGAGTACTTAAACACAGTGCTAACACCACCACAAGAATAAAATGGGAAAATTTTCTGCAACCATACATTTTTATTCAAATTCAAATTCTTGCTTGAATTATTGCATGACATTTTTTGGCCTTCCCTTTTACCTTCCAACAATTGTTTGTTGATTACAAAGGTAATTCATGCTTTTTAGATACCAAAGTATAAAAGTAAAAAGTTGCCACAACTCTTCCTTTTCCAGTAATACTTTCGTTAATAGTTTCAGATATACTCTGTATATACTGTATCCTTCACTAGGCTTTCAAAGACAGACTCTCACTTTCCATATATGCATTTCTAAATTTTGAATATTTTATGCTATCTGCAAAATTTCTGACTTAGTGCAGCCCGAGTCTCCAATTGCATGATTCTCTGACATAACATGCTATATTTTTTGTACCATCTCCACATTACTTGTTGGGATTCTCCCATAACTCAGGTGGCAATCCCTGTCACAGAGGGTTTGGTTTACTTGCCTCACCTCTCATGGCCCAATTACCCTATAACTGGTCTTATTTCTTAATTTTCAGTATTAAGAAAAATAATTCAAAATTGGTTCAACAACTGGTAGCATTATGGTAAATACCCCTGTTAGAAAAGATAGAATTATCTCCAGAGGCAGATGTCTAAAGTGGTTGTACTGAGGATAACATTTATACTTATTTAGAAGAAAAAGAGAAAGTGGATAAATTTTGTAAATATTATTTTGTGAAATCAGATGAATGCATTTGTTTGTAAATGAGCAGTCAGGAAGAGGTTAGTTTGAGGTTTCAGTCAGAATAGATTTTCTAATTTAAAATTTATTTAAACAATCTATATCTGGCTAAAAATAAAACTACAGTTGATGAAAACTTCAAGGTGAGGTTTTCTCCTGCCTGTCTCCCTATCCAGTCCTCATCCTATAGTAATAATATTAATTTTTGTTAACTTTATTGACTGCTTCAGTGTGTCAGGTTTTATTCTTGATTTTTAATTTTTTATAATAATGATGAAACAGGCACTACCTTCCCCATTTTATAGATAAAGGAAATAAATCACAAGGAGGTTAAATAACTTTCTAAGGCTGCTGAGGTAGCAAGTAGCACAGCCAGGAATAGAACCCTGCCTTCCTACTTTAAAGCATATTCTGTGTCAACTTATTGTTATGATGTTAATATTAATAGTACTAACAATTTCTTGCCCTTTATTCTTGGAAGAAAATCTACCAACCAGTGTATATAGATATGTTTTAATTTTGAATTAAAAACTACCTACCAGTGTATATAAATATGTTTTAATTTTGAATTAAGTTATTTTTTGTAACTAAAATGAAAACAAATGATGCAAATTTACATCCTCTAGAACAATTTAAAATGAAAAGAAATAGTCTATCTCTCTGATTCCATCCCTACATTTACTATGATTAAAAAATAAGTTAAGAATAATTACTAAATTTAATGGCATATTAGCAACAATTTAATCCTTCCCTCCCCCTTCCCTTCTTTCTGAATTGGACTATATGGTGAAGGTGTATATGATAAGTATTTTTAACCTGTGAAGTCTGTCTCACCATGAATGGGAAAAAAAGAGAGAGAGGAAGCAGAGGCCAGGCAACTTCCTTTTTAAAGCACAAAATCTATGTCATTTCACCTCGTATTCCATTGGACAGATTTAGTCATCTGGCTACATCTAATTTCAGAGTAGGTTGGCAAAAATGAGTGTCTAGCAGGATGGTCATGTGCCAAGCTAAAATTGGGGAGATTCTATTATTTAAATAAAGTCATGGGAATGTATATGTGGGCCAGCTAGCATCTCTGCCACAAGTGCTAATAGTGAGGATAAATTTAAACTATTCTTGGAAAAGTAATTTTTGAAATAATTCTGTTGGCTCTTTACTATTATAGAGATGAAAAACAATTTACTTTATTTTGATAAAATAATTCATTTATAAAATGTTATTTAATCTTGCCTGGTGCATCACTACTCTCCTAACATATTCACACGTGCTTTGAAGTGAGTCTGGCAGAGAGAGCATGTAGAGCGGCTTCCTTGCTTCCCAGTCAGATATGACAGCAGTGCACCCAGACTATTAGCCATTAGGAAGCTCTGGTGCTGACTTCAAGGGCAATAGTTTGCTCCTCCTTCTGTTTGCCACCTGGAATGCTGCCATTAAATTACCATCTTTGGAACCCTCTGACCTTAAGATTTACTGGTATATGTCGAGATGCAAAGGAATTTCTAGTTGCATGAATGGAGAACTTATTGAAGAGTGAAAATATTTTAGGTAATGGCTTTTACACTTGATGAAGTTTTGTTAAGTCATTGTGGTTCTTTGAATGCACAATGAGGAATAAAGTCTCCGAAAAAAAAAAAAAAGAATAAAACTGCAGATACTAAATTTGATAGGGTCAATTTTTAATATATTTTTTTCAAGTTCATTAAGCTTTAAAAAGATGTGCTGTCTGAACACATTTATTTTAGGATTCGGGTTGAATTGTGACTCAAATATTAAATGTATATTGATATTACTAGTTGAACACATTTTGTCCAAGATAATGAATTCTTCAGAAATTATAATGGATAGGTACAAATTAATTTGAAATGTTGGACACTTACAAATGCAGCTTCTGTCAGTGACTTCGTATTTTTAAGTTAAATAGCAAGTAACTGAATATTTAACATTTCAGCACTGTTTTAGAATTTTGATTTTGGGGATAAGTGATTATTGAAAAAATATTAAGCACTAAAAAGCTGTCTTATTTTTGGACTTTGTCAGCATAATGTAAGCACTAATAATTTAATTGGGTCC
>JAQZBX010008227.1:0-48620 GCA_029593785.1 Cabassous unicinctus
TTTATAAATCCCTTAATCATGATTCTTTTATTTGAATCCATCATTTTCAAAATACCTGTTAAGTATATTTCTCAGAGACTTAAAACCTTTGTGATTTCCTTATGTTGGTTGAGCCCTGAATCCCAGTAGATATGTAGCCAACTCCGAGCCTCCAGTTCTCCAGGCCTGCCTGGACAACTAACAACAGGTGATGATGGACGAGTCCCATCCCCAAACTAAGGAATATTTTCAAGTGCAAGCAAAACAATTCCATCCCTGTGCCTCATAATAGCTACATCCCTTCTCAGCCTGAAGCAGTCAGAGTGGACCTCATCCCAAATCCCTCAAGAATGAGGAATAAACAAAAATAAAGGAGGGGATGTCACCACTAACTAAAGCAGATTTATTATTATTGTAGTTATCTTGTGTTAACTGAGTAACTTGTAAAATTGATATAAGAATAAAATTTTAAATAAAAACAATTAATGCATGACTAACCTGGACCATCAACTCCATTTCAAGCTATAAGGAATAACAAATTTCATGCACTTGGGCCCTAGGATATGTATGTGAGAATTGATTATGCCTCTCAATTTAGTCTGAAATGGGCAAAGAGGGAATTTAGCCTGGTTAGCATCTAGTCCAGACCTTTAAGCAACTAAATTGGGAATCTGAAAAAAACAAATAAATAAATAATGTTTTTAAAAAAGCATTTGTTTGATAGTCGTTGACATTGTGTATTATTTCTCTCAGGAAGATCTTCAGATCAAGAGTTATGGAGAATCAAAGCTGAGAAGTAGTGATTCTGAGGCCCTGGATAAATATCCTCATCATTTACATTAATCCACCCTGTCATTGCTCTCCAATACCTTATAGGATATCTATCACTGAAAGTTAATTAAGAAAATTAAATTGAAAGATGAAACTGATCTCAGAAATGATATAGTATGATAACTTTATCTTATTGTTTATAAATATTGTAACTGAGTTAAATGATTGACTAATGGGAATTTGTTTAGTTTTATTTAAATGCTTGCATATTAAACTCTTAAGATGCAAAGAGAGACTAAGAATAAAAGCAACCCCCAACTGTTTATATTGGAGAGGTTGCTGCATTATCCTTCCCAGTCATCAATAGGCTTATTGTACTTATAATTATGTATATTTTAATTTACATACATACTGAAATATGTTGAGATGGCCTGTTGTATCTTTTATTACTCAATATATATTGAAAAAAAGCTTTAAAAATTAGTTAAAGGTCACTTGAACTTTCAACTACCCTGAAACCTGTATAATTCTACACAGATGAGGATACTGTATCCACTAATGAAGACAGCACAGAATTAATTGTTAGTAACTTTGTGTCTCTGGTCCAAGCATGGGAAGGAAGGATGTTAATTGAAAGAACAATGTTCAGAGATTTATTGAATCAGGCATCTGTGATTGTGGCAGAAAACTTTTAATGAGCTTTGGCAAAGCTGAGCACCCAGAGAGCATTGTTAAATATCCTCCCAATTATCATGAGTTAAAACTTTATTTAGCTCCCTTGTTACCTGCTGTTAATTGCTTTGTTAATCTATTAAAGGAATGCCAGGAAATTCCGGAGGATCAGTAAGGACCCTTCCTTAGAAAACTCAAAGGAGAGAAAGTTGTGTGGTCACCATGGTGATGCCTGTCAGAGAAATGATTCTCAGAGCTGTAAACTTAACTCTTTCTAAACTATACATAAAACCAGTAAACTGTATCCCACCTATACTTTGTAAACAATGATTACTAGTTGTATGATAAGCTTTTAACATTAAAACAGTAAACTGTAGCCTGCTGTCCTAAAATAAATATAAGTAGTCAAATTGGTTTAATGAAAATTAAGAAACAGAAGATATGAGACTGATTGATGAGTATGGGATTAAAAAGCACGAATATCCATTTTAAAATGTAATCACACTATCATTAATTGCAAGAAATCAAATATATTTTTTAACAAATATGGCAGATTATCTCATAGAAATATGCTGACAGCATTTATTTCATGTTTAAACTTTTTAATGGGTCATAATGTGTCTATACAGAGTGATATTTTGAATTTAAAGGCTATCAAGGACCCTAGTAATTAATTATACTCAATTTAAGCTTACAGTGCCATATTAATCTTCAGTTAGACACAAAGGATATTTTCCAAACTCATAATACTTTCAGCAAAAGAATAAATGTTCAGTTTATCCTAAAATTTATAAAACATACAGTCAAATGTAGGAAAAATACAATGAACATGCAGATACCTAATATCTATGTTTACCTTATTCAAAATTATACAAAGTTTAACCTAATAATTTTTATAAAGAAATATAATATAGATGCAAGCAAATTTCCTGATGCTTTTCATAGTTCCATACTTGTTACTCCCTCCTTCTACTGCTCTAACAGTAACCAAAAAGCATAATAAATTTAGTTTTAGTCATTCTCTATGTGTGATGAATATTATGGGCTTTCTCACTGAAACTCCATTCCATCATCCTTCAAGTCAGAAAACTACAAACATGGGAAGCGGGTGTGGCTCAATGGATAGAGCTCCCATTTACCATATGGGAGGCCCTGGGTTCGCTTCCCGGGGCCTCCTTGTGAGGGCAGGCCGGCCTGCGAGGCCCAGTGGGCTGATGCAGCAAGACCTCACAACAGGAAGTGGGTGTGGCTCAATCCATAGAGCCCTTGTTTACCATGTGTGAGGCCCCAGGTTTGGGGCACGGTGGGCTTATGCAGCGGGACCTCACAGCAAGGGGGAGATAAGCAGACACAGAGAAAACACACAGGGAATGGACACAGCAAGCGCAAGCAGCAAGGTGGGGATAAGTAAATAAATAAATAAATCTTAAAAAAAAAAAAAAGAAAACTACAAACATGAATCTACAGGTTCCCTTTCTTCCTTTATCTTCTACATATTAGCTGTTTGGTCAGTTGGAGATCCCCTCCTGTGATTTGAAAGGGGAAAGTGGAGCAGGCATACATCAGTTCTATCTCCACTTGACAGTAGATGGTATGAATCAAAATGTTGAGAGTGGGAGTAGCCCACTTTCTCTTTTGCATCTTTTTAGCATCCATTTTCTCCCTTCCTGTAGAGAACGCTTCCATGGTTGATCAGGTCTGAATTATAGTGGGGTGGGGGCATGGGAGGAATTTCTAGATACCGGGCACCAAATTACCTTAGTGAAAAATGACCTGTTCAATTGCTGCACAGAGGCATGATTGAGAAAAAAAAATGCATGTTGGTTATTTTCTATTTGTGGGGATTTTAGAAAGCCTAGCCCCACTTGGAAGGGACACTGATATGACAGGGATAAGGAAGGGGGACCTCCTCAGGCCACACTTAGCAGCCTAGGTAAATTTAGAATTTATATCAGAAAAGAGGCAGCAATAACAAGGAAGGAATAGAGGCTGATAGGTTTCTGAAAGGCCTTGCTAACCTAAGAAGGCATATTAGCTCAGTAGAAGAGCTCCTGCTTAGCATATACAAGGTCTCTGGTGTCAAAGTGAAACCTTATCACAATAAAAAATTAAATGAAATCATAGAGGAGAGAGAGAGAAGCCAATCAACTGAATAAACACACCAGGATAAACAGATGACTAGATACCAACAAAAAAAATACAAGCCAAATAAGAAACAGGAAGACATGGACAAACTAAAAACATGAACAAACTAAAAAGCAAGAGGAGATGCACAATTTGGAACAACTAATCAGAGCTGTCCAAACAAATATCATGAATCAACTTAATGAAGTGAAGGAAGAGTTTAAGGATATTAAAAAGAAACTGGGAGAATATACTGAAGAAATTGTAAATATACCTAAAAAGATAACAGATATGATGGTGATGAGTGACACAATCCAAGAAATCAAAAATACAATGGAAGCACACAGCAGCGGATATGAACAGGCAGAGTAAAGAATTACTGACAGTATATCTGAATTAAACAGAGAGACCTGCACTTCAAGAAACACTAAAGGGAGAATTGCAGGTGGAAAGGGAAAAAAAAAGCATTAGAGAGTTGGATGACAGTGTAAAAACAACTAAAAAGCTAAAAAGAGTAATAAAAACAATATATGACATACATAAAACCAAAGAAAATATGGCTAATCTAAGTAATTCCATGGCAAAAATAACATTGAATGTTAATGGACTGAACTCACCAGTCGAGCGACACATACTGGCAGAATTGATGAGGAAATATGACCCATATATCCACTATCTACAAGAAACCCACCCAGATATTCAAAAAGGCTGAAAGTGAGTGTTTGGAAAACAATTTTACAAGCAAACAATAACCAAAAAAGGGCCAGAGTAGCTATATTAATATTGGACAAAATAGACTTTAAATGCAAAACTATTGCAAGAGACAAAGGCAAACACTATATGTTTTATTTTTTATTATTATTATTTTATTTTACTTTTTTTTAAAAAAAGGGATAAACTTTCAAGAAGAAAGAACAGCCATAAACATTTATGCACCTATCCAGGGTACCTCAAAATACATGAGGCAAACACTGGAAAAATTATGGGGAGAAACAGATGACTCTACAATTACAGTGGGAGATGTTAATACACAATTATCACCATTAGACAGAACATCTTCACAGAGAATTAATGAAGAAACAAAGACTTTGAATAATACATTAGAGAAGCTGGACCTAAAAGATATATACAGAACAATACACCCAAATACAGTGGGATATACATTCTTCTCGAGTGCACATGGATCATTCTCCAAGATAGACCACATACTAGGCCACAGAACAACTCACAATAAATTCAGAAAGATTGAAATTATACAAAGTAATTTCTATGACTACAATGGAATGAAGCTGGAAATCAATAAGGGCCAGGGAGCCAGAATAGGCACGAAGATACAGAAGTTAAAAAACACACTCACAGACAAACTGTGGGTCAAGGAGGAAATTACAAAAGAAATCAGTAACTACCTTGAAACCAATGAAAATGACAACAAAACATATCAAAACCTACGGGATGAAGGAAAAATGGTACTGAAAGGGAAATGCATAGCTATAAATGCATTTCTCAAAAAGAAGAAAAAGCTAAAATTAAAGAACTGCACACCTGGAGGAATTAGAAAAAGAGCAACAAAGTAACACCAAAGTAAGTAGAAAGACAGGAACAGATATATGCACACCAATGTTCATAGCAGAATTATTCACTATTGCCAAAAGCTGGAATCAACCCAAGTGACACATTTGGATAAACAAAATGTGGTACATACATACAATTGAATATTAATCAGCTGTAAGAAGGAATAAAGTGTTAACACACAGGATAACCTGGATGAATCTTGAGGATCTTATGTTGAGTGCAGCAAGCCAGGCATTGAAGGATAAACAGTACATGACCTCACTGATATGAATTAAGCAAATTGAGCACACTCAGAGAGCTATTGCCTGGAAGATAGATTTAAAAGAAATAGAAAGGGAAAAGTAGCTTGTGAGCCAACACTCATACGGACATAATCTATGGTAAGGTGAAAGTATGTAGTTGAGTATGGAAGGCATATGACAGGAGCATATTAATATTGAGTTGGGTGGTGCAAGTTTGACAGGTGGGTAAATGGGGAAGTGTGGGTTGTAAGGTCCAGGGTACTAAGGAGAGTGTTGAGAGAGGGAGCACGTGAACACTGGGGATTTGTGGGTATGTAGTTGAAAGTACAAAGTTGGGAATGCTCTTATGGCAATATGACAAGGATGGGTTACTGGTTTAGGGTGTTGGATGAGGGAACATTCAGGACAGGGTGCACCTGGAGCAGGATTCTAGGGAATGTATGAGTGATCATTCTGTCAAAATGTGTTGTATTGTGGGTGGAGACCCATATAATGATCAGGAAGGAGTTGGACTCCCATCCTAAGGAGGACCAATTTGTTCACAAATACAGAGGCGGGAGTCTCTTGAGAGCATGCCCAGTTCATAACAGGGGAGGACAAACCAGTGTGTCAAGACCACAGTCTAGTTGCATGTAACTATGAGTCTTGTCATCCAGGGAGTGAAGCCAGGGAGTCACCGTGGCCATGAGGTGGGGGAAGGGTTGGAATAGAATAGATCAAACAGGGAGTATTTCATGGGCAGTGGAGGTGTTCTACATGATCTTCAATGATGGACACAAGACATGGTAAATATCATCAAAATTTATAAAAGTGTATGGTCTAAAATATAAACCATAATGTAAACATTGACCATGTTTAGTAGCTATGTTTCACTATTTGTATATCAAATATAACATAGGTACTATGCACATATATAAAGGTATTAATTTGAGGGAGGGAGGAAAGGGAGAGCATGTTGGGTATATGACAGTCTCCTGTTCTCTGTATGTGAATTTTGAAACCAAAATGAAAAATAGAGAGACACTGGGGAATGAGTAGGGGAAGTTACTAGGGTACAGACAGGAAACCAGATATTGCAGTGATGAAAGGCAGAATGGTGGAGGATCATTGGTGTGGGGTGTCAGTGATGGGGGATGCATGGGAAGAAGTTCACATAAGCTTACATATAAAAGGTATGTAAAAATGTTCAAATGTTCACTGGGCATTGTTACAGTAGGTGAAGACTCACACAATAACTGAGAGAATATGGAATTCCCATGCTGGAGAGCCCTGTCACATTCTCTAAAGGAGCAGTAACAGTTCCCCAAGTGCAGGGGCAGTGACTGGTGAAGGAAGATGATCCACTGATGGGCCCTTGATATTGATGACAAGGCTTATGAGCCTTTGCTCTAGAAATTGAAACTTAACCTAATATTATGGAATGCCTAAGGGTTGCCTCCTGAGAGACTCCTCACTGTTCAAATGTGATCTTTCTCTAAGCCAGACTCAGTATATGAATGCATTACCTTCCCCCAGCGTGGGGCATGTCTCCTGGGGATGAGCCTCCCTGGCACCAAGAGATTGCTACCAAGCACCAACTAACAATGCAACTGGAAAAAGACCTCAAATAAAAGGGGGAAGAGGTAAAGACAAATGAGTTTATATGGCTAAGAGATTTCAAAGTGAGTCGGGAGGTCAATCAAGAGGTAACACTTATGCACATCTCAGCAGGATCTCAAAGACTGTCAAAGTGAATACTACTCCAAATAGTGGGGTTCCTGAGGGCTCAACAAAATATATGTTAAACGTATTCAACAACACATCAAAAAATTATACACCATTACCAAGTTGGCTTCATTCCTTGTATGCAAGAATGGTTCAATATAAGAAAATCAATGTTACACATCACATAAACAGGTTGAAAAAAAAATCACATAATCATTTCTACAGACTCAGAAAAAGCATTAGACAAAATACAGTACCCTTTCATCATTAAAACACGACAAAAGATAGGGATAGAAGGAATCTTCCTCAACATGATAAAGGGTATATATGAAAAACCCACAGTGAACATCATATACAAATGTGAAATCCTAAAGGCTTTCCCTATAAGATTGGGAACTAGGCAATGATGCCCACTATCACTGATCCTATTTAACATTCTGTTAGAAGTACTTGCTCGAGCACTTAGACAAGAAAAAGATATAAAAGGCATCGAAATTGGAAAGGTGGAAGTAAAAACTTCACTATTTGCAAATGACATGATCCGATATATAGAATGCCCTGAGAAATCTACAAGAAAGCTTCTAGAGCTTATAAATGAGTTCAGGTAGGTTGTAGATTTTAAAATCAACGTGCAGAATCAGTAGCATTTCTGTACAAAATAATGAGCAATCTGAGGAGGAAATCAAGAAAAAAAAATACCATTTACAAAAGCAACTAAAAGAATCAAATACCTAGGAATAAATTTGACTAAAGATGTAATTGACTTATATGCAGAAAACTACACAACACTGTTAAAAGAAATCAAAGAAGACAAATAAGTGGAAGACTATTCCCTGTTCATGGATAGGAATACTAACATCATTAAAATGTCTATCCTACCTAAACTTATTTGCAGATTTCACACAATCCCAGTAAAAATCAACATAGCATTTTTTGCTGAATTGGAAAAACTAACTATGAAATTTATTTGGAAAGGCAAGAGGCCTTGAATAGTCAAAGACATATTGAAAAAGAAAAATAAAATTGAAGGAATCACACTACTTGACTTTAAAATATACAAGAAAGGTACAGTGGTCAAAACTGCATGGTATTAACACAAGGACATACATACTGACCAATGGAACCGAATCAATAGTTCTGATATAGATCCTCACATATACAGTCATCTGATATTCAAGAAGGCCACCAAGCCCACTCAACTGGGAGAGAATGGCCTCCTCAGAAAATGGTGTTTGGAGAACAGATTATCCATATCCAAAAGAATGAGAGAGGAACACCATCTCACACCTTAAACAAAAATTAACTCATGATGGATAAATGATCTAAAGAAAAGAGCCAAGATGATAAAGACCTGGGAAGATAATGTAGGGAATCATTTACAGGGCCTTGTAATAGGAAGTGATTTTCATGAACTTCACACCCAAAGCACAAGCAGCAAAAGAAAAAATAGCAAATGTGACCTCTTCAAATTTAAAAACTTTTGTACCTCAAAGGTGTTTGTTAAGAAAGTGAAAATGCAACCTACCCAATGAGAGATTTGTAATAATATATCTGATAGGATTCTATTATCTATCATATATAAAGAAATCCTATACCTCAAAAATATGAAGAAAAAAAACATTTAAAAAATGGGCAAGTGATTTGAACAGACATTTCCACAAAGCATTGCAAATGGCTAAAAAGCACATGAAAAGATGCTCAACATCACTAGCTATTAGGGAAATGCAAATGTAACTAGAATGAGATACCATCTTATACCCATTAGACTGGCGGCTATTAAAAAAAACAAATGACTTCAAGTGTTGGAGAGGATGCAGAGAAATGGGAACCCTCATCCTCTGTTGGTGAGAATGTAGAATGGTGCAGCCATTGTGGAAGACAGTTTTGTGGTTCCTAAAAACACTAAATATAGATCTGCCATATGATCCAGCTATTCCACTGCTGGGTATATACCCGGAAGAATTGAAAACAAGGTTATGAACAGATATATGCACACCAATGTTCATAGTGACATTATTCACTATTGCCAAAAATTGGAATCATGCAAATGCCCATCCACTGATGAATGGATAAACAAAATGTGGTATATAAATACAATGGAATATTACTGAGCTGTAAGAAGGAATACAGTACTAAAACATGGGATAACATGGATGAACCTTGAGGTCCATATATTGAGAGAAACAAGCCAGGCATTGAAGGACAAATATTACATGATCCCACTGATATAAATTAAACACACTGAGCAGACTCACAGAGCTATAGTCTCAAATATAGGTTTACAGGAAATAGAAAGAAAGAAGGAGATTGTGAACCAATGCCCATAAAGGTGAAATCTATGACAAGGTGGAAGTGTGTAGTTCTGCAGTGAAAGGACATGACAGGGGTATAGTGATAACATTGGGTTGGGTGGTGCAGTTTTGACGGGGGCTAGTGTTGGGGTGGGTGGGTTGGATGGTCCATGGAACTGGGGGGAGGTTTGAGGGATAGAGCAGGTGAACACTTTGAATTGGCAGTACATGGTTCAAATTACAATGTTGGGAAAGCTCATTTGGCAATATGAGAAGGAAGTGTTAAAGGTTTAGGGTGTTGCTTGGGGGTCATTCAGGCTGGGGCACACCTGAGGCAGGATCTAGGGAGCATGTGAGTGATCATTTTGTCATAGTGTGTTGCATCAGTGGGTAGAGAACTGCAAAATGAGCAGGAATGTGTTGGACTCTGATCCTAGGCAGGCCTGCTATGTTATCAAAGAGAGGTATGGGAGTCACTTGAGAGCATTGGCAGTGCCTAATAGGGGAAGACAGACGAGTGTGTCAAGCCCTCATTGAAGATGCAATTAACTATGAATCTTGTTCTTCAAAGAGTGAAGCCTGGTGGTTGCCATGGCCCTTAAAGGGAAAGGAAGTAAGGAATAAAATAGATAGAACAGGGGGCATTTTGGGGGTAATGGATGTGTTCTGCATGTTCTTCCAACAATGGATACAGGCCACATTAAATTGTACCAGATTTTATAAAAGTATGTGGTCCAAAATGTCAACCAAAATGTGAACCATTGATGATGACTAGTAGCTATTCCAATATTTGTGCATCAATTGTAACAAATGTACTATCCACACATAAAATGTTATTAATGGGGAAGGTGGCAAAGGGGAAGGATGTTGGATATATGGGCATCCCTTGAATTCTGTACATGACTTTACTGTGACCTAAAACATCTTTGAAGAAAAAAGTGAAAAAAAAAAAGAAAGCCACTATGGGAATAAATGGAAGAAAATGTCACTGTACATAGAGGACATTGTCTTATAATGATGAAAGGCAAAATGTCAAAGAAAAAAAGTTTTTGCTCTAAATAGTTTTTCATTATTTAAGATCCCAATTTTTAAAAATATTATTTTATTTTTACTTTTTATTACTTTTTTGTATTGTATTTATTATCTATAAAACTATCATTATTTCATTTTCTTATTAATTTTATGTGGCTATTTTATTGGCTTCATTTTTAAAGAGGTTTTATATCACTTCTGTGATATAAAACTGTGGCAGGGGAGGATCATTGGTGTGGGGTGTCAGTGAGGGGGATACATGAGAGGAAGTTCACCTTGTTATACTTATAAGGCATATACATGTGCTCAAATGTTCATGAGGCACTGTCATGGTGGGTGGAGATTCACACAATAACCAAAAGAATATCAATTTCCCATCTGCGGAGCTCTGCCACATTTGCTAGTGGAACAACAAGAATGCCCATGTGCAGGGACAATGATTTGTGAAGGAGGATGGTCCATTGAAGGACCCTTGATATTGATGACTATGCTTATGAGCCTTTGCTCTTGAAATGGAAACTTAGCCTAGTGATACAGGATGCCTAAGAGTTACCTATGTGGAGCTTCCTTGCTGCTCAAGTGTGGCCTCTCTCTAAGCTGAACTCAACATGGGCCATGACTCTCAGGGATGATCCTCCCTGGCACCAAGGGATTGCAACCAAGTATCAACAAGCAATGCATCTGGAAAAAAAAGACCTTGATCAAAAGGGGGAAAAAGCTAAAGACAAATAGGTTTGTATGGCTAAGAGACTTCATAGTGAGTCGGGAGGCCTTTCCAGAGGTGGCGCTTATGTACATCTCAACAGGATCTCATTGACTGTCAAAGTAGATACTATCCCAGACAGCAAAGCCCTTCTGGGATATGGACACATCCAGACACTATAGTCAGGGCAGATAGCTCAGGAATTTGGCCCCTTGCCAATGGGGCCTAATCTAGTATTTATGCTCCCCAGTGTGACTGAGTTAGACTCAGCAGTGGTTTCCCTATGCATGACTCTTCTGTCCTTATATTTGAACCTGTAATTCGTACTAAAGTTGGTAGGTGAACATCCAAGAGACTTAAATCTTTGGGCTGTCCATGTACCAGCTGAGCCCTGAATTTCAATGGAGTTGCAACACCTACTCTCCAGTTCAATGGACACAACCAGGACAATAAACAGAGAAGAGATGTTGGACAAACAACATATCAAGCAATTGAGAGTGCCTACAACTGCAAGCAAGAGAGTCCCATCCATCGGATATATGGGATTGAAGCCCCCCTCAATTAATGGTGGAATTGGCATCACCATCCCAGAGTCCTCAGGATTAGGAAACAAACTTTGGACTAAAATAAACTTACTAGTATTCTACTACAGATTTATTGTTATTCTAGCAATGGAAGAAATACCACTGTTGTGGAGTCAGTGACTCATTGATGTTCTGGGTTAGGTAGAGGGAAAAAAAGGTGTAATAGGGGGGCATTTTTGGGACTTGTGAATCATCCTGAATGACATTACAATGACAGATACAGGCCATTATATATCCATCCAGAACCTGTAGAGTCGAATAGGAGAAAGTATAACTAAAATGCATACTGTAATCCATGCTTAGTGGCAATGCTCCAAAATGTGTTTATCAATTTCAATGAATGTACCACTCTGATGAAAGATCTTGCTAATGTGGGAAAATGTGGGAGGTATGGGGAACGGAGCATATGGAAATCCCCTATATATTCTCTGTACTTACGTAATCGAAGTATTTTAAAAAATAAGAGTAGAAAAAAAAGGCAACCAGAAAATGAAAAAATATATATAACTCCAGAAAGACTACTTGATATTAATGAAATATTTTAAAAAAACAGCATCAGATATATCATACATATTATTATGAAGCCTGTAATTTTACATCTATTTAATGTGATTATATGTAGATAGATGCAGTTGTACATAACATATTTGAATTGATGAATTGTATTCTATTTTAAATTTCTATCATAATATTTTAACAATTTCTCTTTTAATAGGCATTTGGATTATTTCCATAAGTAATACTAGCAATATATTGCATGAACCTTCTTATGCATAAGTAAATTATATATCTTTAGCCATTACTCAAGTAAAGCATCTCTAAAATATGTTCTAATTTTTGTTTCATTTTCTTTTAATTGTGTTTACAAACTTCCAAATGTTTTCCAGGTATAGGAATGATATTGATTTGACATTGTTTTGTTGGACCTAGGTAACTGGATGAGTTTGTTATGTTTTAATGGATTTTGTATATATTGTACTACATTCTCTATTTAGATAATCATATTATCTTCAGATGAGGAGAGGATTTTTATTTTATTACAATCATTGTATACATATTTAATTTTACTGTCTCCCAACATTATTTAATACCAGAATTCAATGTTAAATAAAATATTATAATGAAATAATTAATTAATTAGGATCCTAATTGCAATGAAATAAACTTCCAAATTTCAAATCATGTTGTAACTTGTGTATATATTCTTTTTATTATGTTAAGGGAGTTTGCCTTTATTTGAACTTGATTCATCATTTCAAAATATTTTATTATTAAAGAATCTTTAGGTTACATAAGTATTACATAAAAAATATACCCCACCCATCACTCTCCCTGTCCCACACTTTCCCACATTAACATCTTTCATTTCTGTAGTACATTTGTTACAATTGATAAACATATATTGAAGCATTGCTACTAACCATGAACTATAGTTTACATTATAGTGTACACTTTGCCCTGCACAATTTTATAGGTTTAAAAAAATGTATAATGGCTTGTATCTGTCATTGCAATGTCATGAGGGACAATTCTAATGTCCCAAAAATGTCCCCATGTTACACCTATTCTTCCCTCTCTCTCCCTTCAGAACCTCTGGTGGCCAGCGTCTTTATATCAATGATACAAATTCTTCCATTGCTTGAGTAATAGGACTATAGTAGAATAATAATAATTCTACTTTAGCCCAATGTTCATTCCTCAATCTTGAGGATTTTGGGATGATGATGTCTATGCTGTTTGTGATTGAGAGGGGACTTAAATCCCATGGGGCAGATGGATGGATTATTAATGAAATGAGTTTATTTTGGTGAACATGTTTTTCTGCTTTGTATGATTTCATTTAATCTCTTAATATGATGAATTCTATTGAATGGAATTCTGACTCATCATGTCAATTCAACAGAGAAAGAACAAACTAAATAGCTGATAAAAATAAAACTCAGACTTAACCACAAAACATTATTTCAAGATGGAACATTTATGTCTACAACCAAAAGCTAGACGCATACATTTTTTTCAAAAATAGGGAAATATATTCACACACACACATACACACACACACAAAATGGTGTAGACAAAGTTTTCATCATTACTGCATTCCAAAATCAAATAATGGAGTTATTTTTTACTTTTGATTTTTGTTAGGAACATGTTATAAACTCACATGAGTCTTATATCTGCTGGGGTGGAATAATTTGATTATCTATGCAATTCCTTTAAAAGTGATTGGCTCATTTTTGTTTTCCATTTCATCTTGAGTAAATTTTTTGTTTGTTAATTTTAGAAAAATGTTATCCTTTTGTTTCATTTTAAGTTCCTTTGCAAACAATTTTCAGCAAATATTCTTAAGATTTTTTAAGAAATACACTCTCTGAACTTTTATAACCATTTATTTTGATTTTTGTGTGTCTCTGTGTGTGTTAGTATAGTCTATATTAACTCTAATTGCTTCATCATTTTTATTAGAGACATCTTTCCATTGTTAACATTTAACAACACCCATATTTTAAGTGTTATACCATCTATTATTTTCTACTTTGTTAATTTTTATTATTGCTATTGTTTTAATTTTAAAATATTCATCTTTAAAAGCTTAGTAAGTTGTCATTTCCTTACCCAAATATGAAATATTTAGCATTATATTGTAATTTTTCCAAGTCCTTCATAAGTTTTTTTGAATTTTGAATTTTAGATTATCATATATCAGAAAATTTCTGCATGCTACCAATTACTTGAAATTTGCTTTTTTTTATTGGTGATTTATTATTTTTAAAATTTGCATTTTATCTATAATGTGAAAATGATTTAAATTCACTAAATTTATTTTATATATTTGTGTGTATTTGCTAAGATAGCTACTTTCATTTTTCAATACATTTAATAATTTCAGCTTAATCTGTGTGTTCTTAAAGTTAAACCATTCTTGTGGGTATGTACACATTGTAAGTAGGATCTTTTGGAAAATAGGATCTTAAGTTAAGGTAAGAATGAATGTTACACCTCATTCAGGGTGAGTCTTAATGCTCTTACTGGAGACATTTATAAGAGAAGAAAATTCAGACAAAGAGAGAGAAAACCATCGATGCAAAAAGCTGAAACCTGGAAGAGAAGGGACAGATCAGAAGATGGTATCATTTGCCTTGCCATGTGAAAAGAACTACAGGGTATCTGACTGCTGGACTTTGGGGAGAAAACACTGCCTAAGGATTTATAGATTAAGAAAGTTTTTTCAGCCTTGAAACTGTAAAGCTTGTAAGCTAATAAATTCCCACTGTTAAATGTCAACCTATATTATGACATCTGCTTTGAGCAACTTTAGCAAACAAGGACATCTGTCAAATTGTCTTATTGTCACTATGAATTTTTTTCCAATTTAACTATTTAGTCAAGGAAAATAAGTAAAAGCTATATAAATTATCTCTATTTGCAGAAAATATGATTTTTCATATAGAAAGTCCAAATGAATTCACAAGAAAATCATTAGTGCTAATAAAGGAATTCAGCAAAGAAATAAGTAAATGGCAAGAAATATCATGTCATGGATTGTAAAAGATTAACATTGTTAATATGTCAATACTATCAAATACATATTCAATGCAATCATCAAAATTTCAGTAACCCGTTTTTTTTTTTCCCAAAATTTCGGGAACCACTCAATAGATTCATATGTAACAGCAGAAGACAATGAATAGCCTGAATCTATTTTTCCTGCGGATATTTTCTACTTGTACTAACAATTACTCTCTATATAAACCAATTTAATCATAAAAGCACAACAAGGTATATTCTCATCAATTTATTTATAATTACATATGTCCATTATATGATCCTTTCTATGAAAAATGAGGTTGTAGTTAGATACAGAATATAGGTATTATTTTTTCAGTCACTAATACAATTTAAGGCATTTTGCATGAATTTCCATATTCACAATCTAATTTTTGCATTTTCCCATGCTTGTCCTTTGTGTTTATATTTGTCTTTAGTGAAGTTAGTGTCTTCTCATATTCTGTTATATTCAATCTGTGGATGTGAAAATGTTTCAAAATATTTATAACAGAAACGTGTTTTTTTCTTTCTTTTGCCTAGCCTTTTAATCTAATTTAATGTTCATGATTGTTACATAAAGGCAATTATAATTGAAACAACAAATAATATTACAAGCCAAATCCACTATAATAAAGAATTTCTATATCTGAAGACTCATGCTCAGAAAGGCAAAAGTCAGTGCTGATCAGTCAACACAGAATCAAGAAGGAAAAAGTAATTCTATTTCTATTCAAAGTCTAACCCATTTAGTTCTGCATGTAAGGTAAAAGGAAATATATAAAAGATCAAAGTTATATTAGCAAGGAAAAAGCAAAATTACTGCTATTTAGATTGGCATGTGAAAAAAAAAGTGACTCACATGTTATATAGTTTTCCTTTCCAGGAATATAAGTCCAAGGTAGAATTAAATTTTTAGCTTCGGATCTTACAGGAAAACCTATGAAGGCAAGGCAAATAACTATAAAATAACTGAAATTATAAAGTTAGTTGTAATGTAAAAACATGAAGCCCTTTCATTGAGAAAAAGTAACTAACCTAGCTTATAAATATGTTTGTGCTAATACTTGGTAAATGGCCACAAAAATTGTGGAAATAAAGTTTAAGACTTATAAAGTGCTAAGTAGATGACACTCTGATAGGTACACATCACTAATATAAAATAAAATCTTAATTCCCACTTAATGTGCTTCCTCTTTGTTTTGATTTTTTAGTTTGGAAAGGAGTAAATTTACTTTGATACTTCTGCAAGTTTTATTTAAGTCAGGCCGTAAGAATAGGTAAGCAGTTTTCCACCTATGATCATCATCAAGAAACTAAAAGGAACATATCAGTTGTGTCTTTCTTGGATGAGCTTTTATGATTAGTTACTACTGTCCAAGGAAAGTGGCCATGGGGTCATCTGGCCTCTGGCGTCTCATTCTATAGGCATCCATTTCTTCTTCGGCGGGTTCCCAGGTTTCATATATGCTATTATAATTCTGCTTCCTCTCATCAGTCTGCGTGACCACTGTGACACGAACAAGGCAGGCATCTCTGCATTTGGTGCATTTTTCAATTTTTTTCTTCACCCTCACTTTCTGAACTGCTCATTCTATGTTGCTGTTACTTGTAGTAGTGGTAATAGGTAGAAGTACTTCTTCTTCCTCTTCTTCTGCTTCTTTTTTCTCCTCCTTTAGCTTTGACTGATGCATCTCCATGAGGATTTGATGTTTCTTCAAGGACTCTTCTCCAGTTATATCATTTGCAATGCATCTCCCTGCATTAGCACTCTCCTTCCAGTTTCTCCAATACAATAGGAATATTTGAATCCCCATTGGCCTTCTTTCCAGAGAGACCCACATATATGAATGTTATTGTTGATCTTCATATCTTCCTTATACTTAGAGCAGGCAACAGTCTGCTCCTATCCTTTGTCTTGAGTATTCCACAAAGTATTCTGTTTGAGCTAAAAGTAATTCCATTGGAGTGGCATCCAGGTGTTCTTGGCTACTGTAATTTTCCAGGATCCTTTCTTTCTGCTGTTCCTTGAAATCTTTTTCCACTTTGAATGACTTATACAACAGCTCCAGTTTTGTAAGATCTAATTGCAGATGTATATCAGATCCCGTCATAGTCTTCCCAAGTAAACAACTGAGTGTGAACCATTGAAATGGTGTCTTGAGTGTATCAAAGAAAGTTCTCTCCCACATAACTAACTTCATCAGAATTCTTCCTCGTATAGCACAGGGCTTTCCTCTCATCACTCTAGGTTTGGGTCAAATTAAACAGAATTTGGATCTAAATTCCACAAATATTTTGCAATATTTTCTAGAATCCTGAGATTCCAGACAATAATACATCTCTTAGAGTCAAAAGCCATGTCAATTTCCTTGGCATACTCATCTTCATCTTCATATTCATTATTATGATCCTTTTCCAACTGAGATTTGGGTTCCTCTTCTCCCCACTGCTGTTTTGGATAATTACACTGTTCTACGAATTTGCCTGATGCAATTCTTCTTGGGGTTTTTGCACTTTCAGTGTTCCTTTTACCAGATCAACTTTAGCATATTGTCTACAATTTTCATGTGTTCTTATGGATTGTAGCCATTCCACCTATCTCTCTTCCTATCCTAGTCAAACATCAATTGAGGCTGGACATGTTCATTTGGAACTATATTAACATCTCTAAATTTTACTCTAACAAACCTAGGTATTTCTAAGCATTCTTTCTTTTTGTGTGTCATGGCCTCACAATTTTACATGCTCCTTTGCAGTATTTGTAGTTGTGGCATTCTCTTTCACATCCCTGTTTTACCATTCTCCAGATGAGATGCACTGCTTTTGTTTCTCTGGTTTTGGTTTCTGATGCTTTAATGTAGGCTTTTTGATGGATCAATATATCATGGCACTGAAGAAATTTATTGGGGAATATGAGGGTTGATATTGTTTCCTCCTTCATCAACATCTGCAGGAGAATTACCCAGGTTTTGCTGTTCTTCTAGTTTTTATTTTCTTTCCCCATTCCTCCCTTCTCATCTTTTATGGTTTCTTCAATCTCATATTTTTGGATCTGAGAGTGGTACAGCATTAACTGCTTCCACAGCTACAAACAATATGGTTACTTGGCCTTCTTTAATTAATCCCTCAGTGGCAGCTTCATGTGTTTTTCCTTACCCCCATTCTAGATGGTCACAAAGATGGACAATTAATTTCTGGTTGATAATTATTTTCTTGAAGGAATTGAAGGGGGTATTATATTACATAGCTGTTATTTCATATTATTTAATTTGTCTCTTTCTTCCTAGCTTTTCAACTGTTTTTGTTTTATTTCTTTCTCTGAAAGTGGATGTATCTTTTCATTTTATTTAAGCTCAAGATATATTTTATTTAAACCCTGTCATTGGTGTTTATACATTATAAAATATGCAGGAATTAAGTGTCAGAAAATGTATATGTTTCACAATAGTTATTAAGTGAACATAGTTTACGCCTACTATAATGTTGGGTTCCAGGAGGCAAACCTAAAAAAAATATTTTCTTTTATGTGGTTTATTTACATAAATCCAACCACACAAGTGATTCTTGATTTGTGTGTTTAATATGAGCAGTTATTCAAATTGTGCCTTCTAAAGAGATTGCTGTCCCATAGTGAGAAAGTCCATAAACAAATATTGTCAATAAAAATTCTGATAAAATATATGAAACAGGAGATATAGTAAAATATTCCAAGATGACATCTTTAATTCATAAATCCAACACTGATATATTTCCATTTAGTACATATTCTCTGATACAGGATGAAATGTAAAATTTAATCAGTATTGTAATAACTTCAAAATATTCATTTGTATCATTATATCAATTATCTGCTATTTAATGAAATATTTCTGGTAAAACATTACCTATAACATTGGGTTTCCTCATGGGACATTTCTGCTATTCAACTAGTATCACAAGTGGGTAAAGTTTTCTTAGCCTTCAGCATGTTGATAGAGATTTCTACTATGTGTGATTTCACTGATGTTTCATGAAGTTAGTATTGTCTTGAATTATTTCCTCCTGATCATTATATTCATAGGACTTCTTCTTAGTATGTGGTCCCTGATGATATGTGAAGAATGATTCCTGATGGAAGGTTTTTTCCACATTCATTACATCCATAGATATTTCCTCCTTTCTGAGTCCCATGATGTTCCCTGAGTTTTTTCTTTAATAATTATTTTTATTTTTAAAGAAGTTTTAGATTACGTAAAAATTATGTCAAAAATATAGGGGATTCCCCTATACCCTACCGCTCCCCCTCCCACACTTTCCCACATTAACATCTTTCATTAGTATGGTACAATTGTTACAACTGAACACATATTGCAGCATTTCTACTAACCATGGACTACACTTTACACTTTAATTTACACTTTGCCCTGCTCTATTTTATAGTTTTTTTTTTATACAGTATTTTATTTTTCAAAGGTTCTTCTATCAGTCCATGACTTTTGATTGGGGAGTTCAATCCATTAACATTCAGGGTGTTATTACTGTAAAGGCATTACTTACTTCATCCATTTTGTCCTTTGGTTCTCTGTTGTCATACCCATTCTATTGTCTGTTTTCTTAGACTTTAGTTTACCTTTCCCAGTAATTTTCATTTCTAAACTCTTCTCCAAATCTATCACTCTTGTTTATTCCTTTCAGGCTGCAGCACCCTCTATAGCATCTCTTGCAAATCTGGTCTTTTGGTAACATATTCTATCAATTTTTGTTTGCCTGTGTAGACTTTGAACTCACCTTCGTTTTTTAAGGGCAGCTTTGCCGGATACAGAATTCTTGGCTGGCAGTTTTTCTTTTTCAGTACCTTAAATACATCATACCACTTTCTTCTCTCCTCCATGGTTCCTGATGAGAGGTCTTTACTTAATCTTATAGAATTTCTCTTGTATGTGATGATTTGCTTATCTCTTGCTACTTTCAGAATCCTCTTTTCATCTCTGATATTTGTCATCATGAATGGTAGGTGTCTCAGAGTAGATCTATTCAGATTTATTGTTTGGGATGCATTGTCCTTCTATGATATTGATATTTATGTACTTCACAAGGGTTGGAAAATTCTCAGTCATTATTTCCTCAAATATTCCTTCTGCCACTGTTCCATTCTCTTCTCTTTTAAGGGAAACCAATAGCTTGAAGATTTGTGTGTTTCACATTATCATTCAATTCCCTATGACTCAGTTCTATTTTCTTCCATTCTCTTCTCTTTCTGTTCTCCGGTCTATTCCAGTTCAGATGTTCTGCCTTTGAAGTCACTAATTCTGTCTTCAAGCAATTCAAATCTGCTCCTATGTGCCTATAATGTATTTTTAATCTCACCCATTGTGTCTTTCATTCCTATAGTTCTGTTACTTTTCTTTTCAGGCTTTCAAATTTTTTTTTTTCATGCTCTCCCAGTGTCTTCTTAATATCCTTTATTTCTTTAGTCATATTTTCTATAAATTCTTTGAAGTGATTTAGGAGAGTTGTGTGATTATCACTGAATAATTGTCTTCAATCCTGTACCTCTTCAATATATTTGGTTTGTTCCTTTGGCTGGGCCATCTCTTCCTGTTTCCTAGCATAGCTTGTAATTTTTTGGTGATGTCTAGGCATCTGAATATGTTGAATTTACTCTGATGACAAATTTCTCTCTTTTGCCTATAGAACCCAATAAACCTATCTCAGTGTGACTTTCCCACTCTAAAAGCCCTGTTTCTTAACTCAAATTTACTTTGACACAGTCATAACATCCTGTTGTTTCATTCACTGATTTATTGAATCAATTATTATCAGATATTCAGTCTATATATTTGTATGAGAGCTGTGTATTTAACTTTTGGAAAGTTATTCTTTTGCAGAAGATTAATCAGATTGTGTTATCAAGTAAGCTCAGATTTACCTGATCTGATAACATCCAATCCGATAAATTCAATCTGTTAACAGAGTAATAAATAGTGCATAGGCCAAAGCAGCCAATAACTCCGATTCCTAAATTCCTTATGCAGAATCCTGGTACCATGTGACTGTCTTTTCACCTGAGAATCCAGATAGAATATTCTGATTATGAGATACTATAGCCTAAAAGACAGCCATAATCTGAGAAACACGGGGAATGGGGTCATATGGGTCAGAGAAGGTGGTTTCATGAGCAGGGTCATTACAATCAGAAAAGAGGGAGAAGTTAAGACAACTATGGCTTCATACTGATCTGAACTTATCTGGATGCTCAAGGTGAGGACTTGGTCTTGTAAGGCCAGTAGTGTTCTGAAAGGCAAGAAAGGATTGTCCATGGTTAGTAGCGATGCTTCAATGTGGGTACTTCAATTGTAACAAATGTACCATGCTAATGAAGGGTGTTGTTAATGTGGGTGAGTGTGGGAGGGGGAGGGAAGGGGCATATGGGAATTCCTTATATTTTTTATGTAACATTTATGTAATCTAAAGCTTCTTTAAAAATAAAAAAATAATTATTACAAAAAGGATACTGTTCAAAAATCTCTATGCAGATTAAGGGAAACTACATAAGTTATCCAAAACAAGAGGTCTGACATGCAACTAGTAAGTTCAAAGTACAGAGAGCATAAAAATTAAGTATTTATATAAGGACCACTTGTAAGGAGTACCCCCACCCAACTTCTGTCTTCTCTGTTAGGCTCTATTAAACTAATCTTAGCCTTGTAGCCATAGACAAACAAAAATACAGTAGCTGTGGTCAGAAGCTAACCACAAAATCTACACATCCACAAACTAGGACTTGCCAGTTTTTAGCAAGTTCAGTAGTGTAGAATGAACTTAGCAGAACTTTAGCTCTTTATACTGGTAAATCTCTCCACCTCTGGGTTGGATTTAGATGCCACGTTCTGTAGACGCAATGTATGACCAAGTATGTTAAAGCATGTCATGCTTCAGAGTATGCACAAGATGCAACCTCTCCTCACCTGCCAGTCTTGAACTTCCCCACTACACAAGCTAATATAATGTTACTACTTTTGCTGTTCAAGGACACTGATTTGAGACTTTGTCTCCAGACTTCTGCTGGCTTAATAAACTCTCTCCTTTGCATTTATAATTCTCTGCACTGAGCAAAAAGAACCCAGGGAACTTGTGAGGGTCCTCTTCAAATAATGATTCACGGATCCATGAAATCATCTTTATCTAGGTGTGTATATACCCTCTTTAGTATCCAGAGAAATATGTGTGTTCAGTGAAAAATTAACTAAAGAGAGGTCTTGCCTTTACCTTTGGCTAATAGAAGGTGAAATTTACTCTCATGGAATGCCCTACCTGATAAAAAAGTCTTTGATTGCCTGGGGGATTTGGCCACCAGAGAGACACCAGAGAGTCTAACACTATGATTTGTGATGGGGCCTTAAAGTGTAGTCTTGTTTTATCTCTGAGAGGGGCTGAAGACTAAAGATCAGCTACAAAGGCAGGATGTTATAAATCTTCAATAAAAACACTGGACACCACAGGCTTGTGTGAGCTTTCTTGGTTGGCAATATGCTGTGCATATTACTGTCACATTGTTGGTTGGGAAAAATTAACACAACCCATGACTCCATGGAAAGAGGAGAACTGGAGAATTTACATGTGGGCCCCTGACAGATTATACCTATTGCAGTTGGTGTCAGGAAAAGTAAGATTCACTAGAACAACCCTGACTTACTGAAATATGTGGTTTGAAAAAAGAAAGGAAGAAAGGACAGGGGATGAGAAATATTTGATTCCTGGGAACCGTGGGGACATTCTTGGTATGAAACAGCAGTTGTGCTTGGATCAGTTAGTGGAGATGAATGTTACCAATGGAATTCAGAGATGATGGAAACAACTATTGGTGAGTTGGCTCATTGGATGTATCAGGAAATGGAAACTAACAAGGTAAAAGGAAAACATACAACATTTTGGTTACTATTATCTGTAATAAATAAAATCAAAGTAAGAGATGGATCAAGCTTGAATTCTTGTCAGTAAAAAGCATAGCCTCTAGACTTAGGCCCCAGCTAAAAGAACTTGTTGGTGCAGATTCTGCTTCTGCAGTATTCTTAGCTTCTGGGCTGCTTGAGATAGAGTCAACAGCTCCAGAACCATTTCTAAAGAGAAAATTTATGCTTAAACAACAGACAGCAAATAAAGCTACTCTAATTCACAAAAGAATGAGGAAAATAAGGTGTAGAGTAAAGGGACTCATTCCAGGAGGGTGAACATCTTTAAAAGTCTGTTAAGAAATGCGAGAGTGTGGTCTACACTGATGAAAGATGTTTATGTGATAGGTTGTGGGAGGTGGGAACATGGGAATCCCTATAATTTTTGTGTAACATTTATGTAATCTAAGCATCTTTTAAAATATTAAAAAAAAAAAAAGAAAGAAATGAGATGAGTAAAGTCAAACTTGATGAGCTCACAACAAATATCTTAATACAGCATTCTTGGCAGTAGGATGGAACTAAACCTGCTGATACACAACATGGAACCACTTTAAAAATATCTTTATTCACCTAATTTGGAGGAATTCAAGAAATCTGACCTTTAATCATCAAGAGTGATTTTCTGTAATTTAATCAATAAAAGGATTGACAATAAGACTTGGAGTCCTTATCTAGACAACTCCCTCCCCTACACAGGAACTCAAGGCCTTATGGGCAAGAGTGTATAAAATGGTGAGAAGGGAGAGAAGCAATGCTTCTGGGACTTTGTGATAGAAGAACTGCAAAAAGCTGTGGCTACAAAACCTGTTTGTAAAGTCCTAATGAAAGCTATAGTTAGATTATGCATAGATAGCAATGTAAAACTGGATGGGATTTTAGTGGAAGTTTGGATAAAGTTTGGTAGATTTGAACAGGCTTTTTTTAAAGTGATTGTATCTCCTTTAACTGAGTGTTCTATGTCAATAGGTACTATGTCAGAAAATGATAGAAAAACTCCCCTACATGGTATTATAAAATTAATACTTGTTGGTAAATTCTTAGCAGAGTCTACAATTAGATTGGGAAAATATAGGAAAAGAGCACCTGCTGGAATTAAAGTGAAAATTTAGATGAAAATTGGAATTTTTGAAGAGACTTTATGTTTAGTGGAAACATCTCCTTTACCTGAACATCTTATGGGGATGAATATTGGGCCCATTAAGAATATTCCCCCTACCTAGTATTTTAAAACAGAAGACATATAAATCTGTCCTTCAGCCAAAATTATGGATTGGACATGCTAAATCAGGGGTTCATAACAAGGGGTCCATGAGCTTGAATTGAAACTCAGAAAAACATTATTCTTTTGAGGACATGTTGGTGCGGGTATGATATGTTTATTAAAGAATACACAATGTAGTATGGACTTAGTAAGGGGTCCATCATTTTCATCTGACTGGCAAAGAAATCTGTGGAAGACAAAAGGTTCAGAAACCCTGTGCTAAACGAAAACTGGTAAGATTTGCTGAGTCCTCACAAGTCATTAATCCCAGTGCAAAATAAAAGCTGGTTTCAAATGGAGCAGCATATACCATGCAAAACTGTGAGGGAGAGAGTGTGGCCTATGATGTGAACTGTGGTCTATGTTTAGTGGCAAAGCCCCAGGATGTGTATATCCATTGCAGGTGATGTGCCACACTAATTAAAGAGGTTTATGTGAGATGTTATGGGAGGTATGGGAGGTGGAGATCACAGGAATCCCTGTAATTTTGTGTAACATCTATGTAATCTAAAAATCTTTTAAATATATATATGAAAAATAAAAATAAATAAATAAATAAAAGCTGGAGTTCTGGTATGAACAAATTCTCTGTATTGTATGATACCTCTGTGGGAATGTAGAATGAGACTTACTGCAAAAGTGATCACCATCTAGTGACAACTGTTGGAAATTTGGATGAAAATTTTCATTTGAGGGAAAATTACTAATTTGATCTCAAAAAAATAACCCCTAAGGTGTACGGTATTTTTCTTTTTGGAGTAATGAAAATGCTCTAAAATTGCTTGTAGAGATGAATGGGCAAATCAGATTTTAAATAAAAGCCACTGAATTCATACTTTAGATGGAGTGTGTGGCATGTGAATATATATCAACAAAATTGCTTAAAAATGAAAATATCAAAAACTATCCCTATGACTGAAGAACTGCAGGGCATTTTTCTAAAAAATGAAATACCCTTAATATCCTGCATGGTTTAATAGAAATGCTGTAATAATGGGGACAATAACTAGAAGGGTTACATAACAAAATGGAAATTGTTGATACAGGAACATGCTACCAGGGGAATGCAAGTAGGTACAAAGAAGCAAGGTGCCTCTCTTCCTATAGGAGAAACCTTGGAATCAACTGAGTCGCTGCCAGATTATATTGCTGCTTGAGTGGTTCCCTTTAAACAGCTCTTGGTTGACCAAAAAAATCTGATTTTATCAAGAATATCAGATCTAAAGTAATGGACAGCATCCAGCTTAGAAGCCCAACACACTGATTGATGAAGGTAAAAAAAATCAGCTTGGTATTCTGAATTGAGGCTCTTTTTCTCTATATCTGGGTTTTATCAACTTACAGGTTGTGGCAAATGGCATGGCAATATGATCAGGCACATGGACAATGGAAGAATTGTCTAATAATGGGGTGTTCTATGAAGAAGAGTTCTATGAAAATCACCAAGGGAATTTTACAGGTGCATTAAAATTGGACATGTTGACTGTTGATTCCCATCAGAAAATCAGGATCAGAAGGTGATGTGAACCTCTAGGTATCTAACCCAGTGTGCTTTTTTGAAGTGGTTCCCAGGTCCATGACATCAGCGGATATTGGAGGCTACAATAATGCAAAGATAGGTTGGGCCTTAGTTTCTAGTCTTAACTACTATGATAAATACCACACAATGAGTTTTCTTAAACATCAGAAATGTATTATTTCATGGTTTCAGAGTCTGAAAGGCTTGCTTCTTCCTGGGATTGGTAGCATTCTGGTGGGCTGGCAATCTTTAGGGTTCTTTGGCTTTCCCACCATGTGACAATGTCCTCTTCTTTCTCTTCTAAGTTCCTGCCTACTCCTAGCATCCAGCTCCTCTTCATATTTTTTCTTTATAAGACTGGAAATTATAAGATTAATACTCATCCTGATTCAGTTGGTCACAACTTAACTAAACTAACATCTTCAAAAGGTCCTATTTACAATGGGTTCACAACCACATGAATGGGATTAAGAATAAGAACCTGCTTTTTTCTGGTTTACATAGCTCAATATGCCACTAGTTGAATCTAGACATATTTTTCTTGTACCCTCTGAAGCATGAAATACTGACAACAACTATTCTGTCTGGCAACAAGAAACATAGATTCTGAAGATGACTGTAGGTATGATTCCCCAGCAGTATACATAGCTAAGCAAGTCAGGCAGATATTGGTGGTTCATGGTGGCTATTCATGGACACTGGAAAAATTACACTTACTCTGGGCTGCATTTTGCATACCCAGTGGTAGATGCAAATGATCAGATTGCTTAAAAAAAAACTAGAAGAGAAAATATTGTTCCAATTTGGGCCACCAAGTCACAAGTCTTCTGAATAGGGAATGTGCTTTCATCTTTAGAGTGATGGCTTAATAGGAATTTGGAATAGGTTATAGAAGCATTCGTTTTCTAAAACCAGCAGATACATAAGTATGAAAGGCTGACTTACACACCTTCAATTGGGGGACCAAAGTAGGGTCCCCAGTATATAGATGCCTCTGTTTTCCCAGGGAATTTGGGGAAGATAGGGTGGGGGAGAAATCTAGTTTAACTATAAAATTCTTCCCCACAGCATTTCAATTTTTTTTTGTTTTTTCCCCCCACATCCCCTCAAATTCCAATATTCTTACCTGTTGCAGTGGTACCAAAACCAGGGTGCAAATTGCAAGGGCCAGAAACAGTGATGATTCTGTGAAAGAAAAAATGGAGTCGAGTTTGCAGACCATGGCATTTTATTAGGGACACCAAAGTTTTGCTACAGTAAAGGAAGCCGTAACGGAAATAGCTTCAGAGTTCTAGGGATAGCAAATGATTTTTACAGTCGTAAAAACAAATTTAGCTTGACTCCTATTGACTGGATGATGGTTTGTCCATCTTATATGAGGTAGTTTAGGGAAGGTGATCTTATTTTGTATTGGGTCAGAGATAATGAACTAAGACGTAATTGTTTATGTGGGGCAGAAATCTTCATTGAGATTTCCAATTTTAAATGATAAAGAGCAAACTCAAGAAGGCATGGGGTGTGTGTGTTTTTTTTCATTTTTATTTTTTACTTTTTTGGCTCTGAGTGTTCTCCAGTGCTTTCTTTACACATTTTATCAATTTCCTCCCTTTTAGTCAATCTCTCCATTACAAGGGCTTGACCAAAGATGTTGTTAGTCTCTCATTCACAAATAAAAGTCTTTTGTGATTCATTCATGAGTTAGCCAAATTTTGAGGTTTTCATTCTGGTTTTGTATCCTCAGTTATATAATTTGTTAAGTTAGTGGATGTGTAGTAGTGTTGAAGAGACAAAAGGTCAGGAAATGACTGAAGAGTATCATGAATGTGATTGAGAGAACAACAAGTGCTCCTTTTATGACATCTATGAGCCATGGTCTCCATGACCCAATAATCCAACCAAAAAGAGGCTTAGATCAATGAGATTTAGGAGCTATATAAGCTGATTTGCTTGCTTCTCTAAGATAGGCTTCTGCTGTTACTACCTCTTGGTAAACATTCTCATGTCACAATTACACAGCATTGTGTCCCAATTAATGAACACTCCTTGGGAAGATAGAATACAGGCCAATGACAATGTTGTATGCCACTTTACACAGCTCCAATGTTTAATCCAGCTAGTGAGCTGATGACCAGCCTTCAATGGGAAATAGATTTCTCTAACTCAAAGCTATCTTTTCTAATAAAATCAGTAATCTTACTTTTACATTATAATAGTTTGGAGTCCAGTAAAATAGGGTAATGATAAACATCATGGGTCTTCCCATTATGATTTCATAGGCCCTTAACTGTAGTTTTCCTCATGGACTAGATCTATAGCCATCAAAGCTAAGGGAAGTACCCTAATCCAAGGATGAGGGAGAAAGACTCAAATAATTTAACTAATTTAAGTCTTCAGATACCATTTATTCATTCCACATTTTCCAACATTGAGGGTGATAGGAACAGTGAAGCTTTCATTTCATGGGCAAGATCTTGCAAAGTACCTTGATTACAATTCCAATAAATTTATAGACACTATTCCTATAAAGAATATCAGGACTACCCCAGGTGAGAAAACAGAGTCTATTTTTTTTAGCTACTGTGAAGGCAGTAGCCTGGTGTTTTAGTCTGCCAAAGAGCTGTCAATGCAAAGTTTAAAAAATTGGTTGGCTTTTAAAAGGGGAATTTACTTGAGTAAGTTTACTGTTCCAAGGCCATTTAAAGCCAAATGAGGCATCAGCAGAGATGCTTTCTCACCAAATCAGCTGTCACATGGTGAAGTATGATGGCCACTGATCTCTCCTGAGTTTTTTGTTAATCTGAGGTCAATCAGGCAGAGGGATTGTTTCTTTCCAGGTATCTTATGCCAGTCTAAACTGTTCCTTTCTTTCTGAGTTCAGCTGTAAGCTATCAGTCATATAGCACAGACTTATCTCCTCTTCAATTGCTCTGTGGGTCCAATCCCTTGTGGCTTTGTGCTTAAGTGATCCTCTAGTCCTCTCTATTACATGGCAAGATCAAACACGGCGAATTCCTTTTCCTGTGTCCGTCTGGCTCTTTCTGTGTGTAAATTTATATCAGACCCAGCAAGAAGGTGGAGACTCAATCTGAGTCATCCCTCACTGATGTAATCCAGTCAAATCCCAATAATGATCTTATCAAGTAATCTATTCAAAGGACCCTCAATTGAATTTAATGCAATCAAATAATAGCACACCCATAAGAATCAATTAGTTTTTAAAAAATTCTCTTTTTGGGATTCATAAAACAATGTCACACTGACACACACTCCACCCTCTGAATCCCCAAAAGACATGTCTTTTCATATGCAAAATTCATTCATTACATCACAATATTCTAAATACTTAAAATCATTCCAGTAACACAGCAATGCACAAAATCACATAAATATGTTAACAGAAAGGCAGTTTGTCTTGGGTCAAAAATTCCCATCTGGCTGTAAATCTGTGAAACTTATAAAACAAATTATCTGCTTCCAATATAAGAAGTAGGGACTTACATAGGATAAATATTTGCATTAATATAAGGAAAGATTGGGAGGGAAGATTGCATCATGGGTAACCAACAGTTCCGAAAAGTTGCAGGTCAAACCATAATAGATTTCAAAGTCTGAGATTGTCATTAGAATGATGATTTCTTGTCAGGGCCTCATGTGGACCCATTCTTTCAAGTGCTTGACTAATGGCCATACTTTTGGTTCTACTCTTTTCAAGCATCTAAGTGGTGACTAAGCTTTAGAGTTTATACTCCAGGAACATTAGAGACATGGCTACAATTCCCCAATTTCTCGTGGACAGTGTCAACTCCCTTTGTTTAGTAAGGTGGTAGCAAAATTCTCCCTAATCTCTGGCATACAAGTCCAATCCCCTCAGAACAGTGGGGTGGTGGCCTAAGTCTCATCTCCGTATGGGGAACAGGCCCATTCCCTTCAGGGAAGTGGGGTGAAAACCTAAATCTCTCTAAGTACCAAGGAATGTACTCCACTCACTCTGTAGCCTGGGGCTGCCAAATTCTCCTTGAGCAAAGGACTGGAGATACACCTTCAAATGCCAGGCAAACTCACCCTTTCCATACACATGGGTGGGCTACCTCCCTTTACCCAAGGAGATGTCTTAATCCCAGACCTCAACTTTCACAGTTTTCCTCTTGAAGCCATTTTCCTTCATGCTTTCCCCTCCCTTCCCCTATTAGTTTATGCTGACAGTGGTTTTGTTCACACAAATCTCACAAAATCTTGTTGGTTTAGCATGCAGGCATACACAAGATCTTCCTGGATAACTACATTTCCAATCCTAAACTACAAGTTCCAAGTTTATTTAATTCTTCAAATGGGGCACTATCATCTGGTGGCTGGTTTTCCAGAAGTTTTGAATTTCCCAAATCATGAGTCTCTGGTTTATTTCTGCCTCCGCAGTTCAATTTTCAGCATATCTCTTTCCTCTCACATTTTGCTATAAGGAGAATGCAGACTGCAATTTCCACATTTACTTCGGAAATCTGCTCAGCGAACTGTCCAATCTCGTTTCAAATTCTGCCTTCCATCTAACATTAAGAGTCAATTTTGCAAAGTTCTCTATAATTTTAAAATAAGGATAATCTTTACTCTAGTTTCCAATTTCTTTTTAAGGCCATATAAAAAATAACTTTAGCATCTGTGTAGCAGTTTGGCAGTTTGATATAGTTATGAATTCCAAAAATAGATATTGGATTAAGCTTGTAAACTGGTCTGTTAATCTGGGCATGATTAAGTAATGATTAGGGCATTGACGGGGCCACGTCAATAGGGCATTGAGCCACACCCTTTGTGGGTGGGGAATAAAATATAAAAGGCATGGAAAAGGATGGAGTTGTAGGAGTTTTGATGTTGGAGTTCTAATGCTGAGATTTAATCCTGGAGTCCCGGGAAGTGAACACACCGAAGAGCTTGGTCGTGAGGAAAGAGAGAAGTCCCGGAAAGAAACGAGCCATTTGCCTGACATTTCACAGCTGGCCCTGTGGAGAGAGGCAAAGCCTAGAGAGCCTCATAGTCTACAGCTGACCTCATGGAGGAAACAAAGCTACTAAGCCTGGAGAGAAATGGAGCCCCAGGAAGAGGAACCCAAGAAGCCTGAACTCTCGCAGACATCGGCAGCCGTCTTGCTCCAACACGTGGCAATGGACTTTCGTGAGGGAAAAAACTTATGTTTTATGGCCCAGTAACTGTAAGCTTCTACCCCAAATAAATACCCTTTATAAAAAACAAACATCTTCTGGTATTTTGCATCAGCACCCCTTGTAGCTGACTAATACAATCTGTATTTTTACCAAAGGTTTCTTAATGGAAATCAAAGACTTTACTTATCAAGCACCTCACAATTCTTCCAAAAAGTACTGTTTATCCAGTTATTAAACCATTCCATCAATTTTGCCAATTGCAAGCAGCCTGAATCCACTCTCCATGTACCAACTAATGGTTTAGTTTCCCAAATGGCTATCAATGCAAAGTACCAGAAATAGGTTGGCCTTTATAAAAGGGATTTATTTGGGGTAAAAGCTTAGTTCGAAGGGTGTGAAAAGTCCAAATGAGGCATCATTAGAGATGTTTTCTCTCCAATGTCAGCTGCCACATGTTGAAGCAAGATGACCACTGATCTTTCTTGATGTTTCAGCTCACCTGAGGGCAACCAGACATAAGGCATTTTCTTTCTAGGCATCATGTATTAGTCTATGCTGTTCTTTTTTCTTCCTGAGTTTATCTGTAAGCTATCAGTCATATAGCAGGGCACATATCTTCTTGAGCTGCATTGTGTGCCCAGCCCCTTTTGTCTTCATTCTTAAGCAGTCCTATTGTCCTTTCTCTAACATGGCAGGGTCAAACATATTGGATTCCTTTTCCTGTGTCTCTTTGTCTCTGTGTATCCATTTATATCAGACCAAGGAAGAGAGTAGAGTCTCAACCTGAGTCATGCCTGACTGAAGAAGTTCAAGCACCCTAAAGCATTTATTAAGTAATCTATTCAAAGGGCTCTCAATCATATGTAATGCAATCCAGTAGTATCACACCCACAGGAATTGATTAGTTTAAAAACAAAGTATTAATTTTTGGGATTCATATAATAACCTCAAACTGCCACACCTCTGACAAGGAAAATCCTTTACTCATTAAGAAAATAGATATATGATAACAAAGACATATTTGTATCCCATAGATGGGAGAAGCTGTGTAAAGTCCATTTGAAGAAGACCAAAATCTCCCTGTGAGTTGATGCATTTGACAATGTCCCACCATTAAAGTTTTACCAGGTTTATGTAAATTCACAGGTAAACATAATTTATATACTCATCTTTTTTGCTTAAAGTCTTCTGCCCTTTCCTTTTTTATTTGACTGAAGATGAAGCTCTGAGCTATAGCTGTCTGCAAGTTCTTTCAAAGGAGCATCAGAGGAAAAGCATATATTTGACAAGGAAATTTGTTTTTTTGTGTGGCATGCAACATTTTTTATAATGCCTAAAATTTTAATCAATAATGTTCTTCTATTTTCTAATATCATATAGCTAAACCGTGATATATAATGGACAGTTAGATGATTGTCAAAACTTAAGGAATTTTAAATAATATCTAAATATTTAAACTAACAATATTTTTCCATACAAATCTAACCAATAGATTTTCAGAAAATCTCTAATAATTTGATAATACTTCTCACGCAACTAATAACATATCAAATGAACTTAATTATTTATGGCACCTGTCTTTTTATAAGGCATAAGAAAAAAACCCTTTGGGATTTTATACAGTTTGAAGTAAAAAATATATCCTTTAGTGTTTGATTCTGAGAAGGAAAAATGTCAGATTTGTCATAAAGTTGAATGCTTGGCTAATTAGTATCAGAGTCCATTGATAAACAATAGGTGGTTATGTACCTAACCAAAATGACAGTAAAATGCTTTTAGTGTAAGTAAAGGAGATACCATGTTTGGTAAAAAGAAATCTAAAAGTTTATTCTTTTAAAAGTGAGAAAGCTTGTTCTCTTATACAATATAGGATGATAATGTCAATAGACATTTCAATGAGATATGAAAAAAATGGATTAAAATTCATGACCTAAGTTAATGATTTCTGCAACAGATTTACATTAAAGTAATAATTACTAGTAGATTGAGGGTGAAAGAACTGAAAAAATATATATATATATGCAAAGACCATGAAAGTAGTTATGAAAATAGAAATGTAATGGCTATCAAATAAATATCAAATAAAGTAGACTTTAAGACAAAAACAGTTATAAGGAACAAAGATGGTCATCATATACTGATAACAGCAACAATTCAACAGGAATACATATCAGTTATAAATATATATACATATATGTACCTAACAGCAGAGACCAAAAATACTGAAAGCAAATACTGTCAGATTTGAAGGGAGAGATTGACAGTTTTATATTAATGGTAATTTCAGTAATTTAAAAACTAACGAGTGAAAAGATCAAGAAGGGATTACAAGGCCTGAGTGGTTTTCTGAAGCAACTAGACCTACCAGACATATATAGAACACATTACCAAATGAAATGGAATAATTTTACTTCTCATGTGCACATGGTTCATTTTTCAGGATAGACAATATGTTGGGTCACAAAAAAAGTCTCAATGAATTAAAAAAGCATTGAAATCATACAATACTGATAATACTCTGACCTCAACAGAATGATACTAAAAGTCAATAACAGAGGGAGAAATGGAGGATTTACAAATATGTAGAAATTAATCAATATACCCTTAAAAAATCAATGGGTTAAAGAGGAAAACAGAAGTGAAATTAAGAATTATCTTGAGGTGAATGAAAATGAAAGGACAAATTACCAAAATTTATGGGTTGTAATGAAATAAGTGCCAAGAAGGAAATGTATAGCTCTAAATGGTACATTAAAAGAGAAGCAAGACTTCAAATCAGTGACTTAACCTCAAAACTGTAAGAACTAGAAAAAGAAGAGTTAACTATACCCAAGAAAATTGAAATAGAGGGCATGACAAAAATTAGAGCAGAGATAAAATTAACCATAATGTAAACCACTGATCATGGTGAGCAGAAATGCTTCAATATTTTTCATCAATTATAACAAATGTATCACACTCAGGTAAGATGTTAATAATAGGGTAAACATGAGAATGGGAAGGGATGGAGTATACGGGTATCATATATATATTTATATGAGGTACAAGGGATTGATCCCAGGACCTGGTACATGGGAAGCAGGTGCTCAACCACTGAACTACACCCAATCCTATCTGTATATTTTTAATGTGACTTTACTAAAGTTTCTTTGAAGATGAAGAGAAAAAATAAGATGCTGGGGGAACATACAGAAAAATTTATAAATCTATATAATCTTATGGTGATGAAAGGCACAATGGAAAAAAATTTGACTTTGTTTTTGGAGAGTTTTAATATTACAGAAATTTTTCAATTATGATGAGGAGAATCCCTGTTGCATTGTGTCATTGGTGTGGGCATGTGTGGTGATACCCCTGTGGAATGAATGTGTTCAGTGGGCAGAGACCCAAACAATAATGAAAACTCTACATTCTCTAATAGAGTGGCAAGAATCTCTAGAGTACATAAGTGCCTAGAAAAAGAAGACAGACCAATATGCCCAACCCTTGATATAAATGCTTGTGCTTATGAAACTTATTCTTGTAAAATTGAAACTTAGCCTAGTATTATACATTGCCTAAGAGCTATGTCCTGAACATCTTTTTCCACAAGCATGGCCTCTCTCTAAGCCAAACTCAGCATATAAGCACACTGCCTTCTACACGGCATGGGACATGACTCCCAGGGATGGATCTCTCTGGCAGAGACGGGGGTTATTTCCAACTAGTGCCAACTAGTAAGGCATTTGGAAAAGGACTTTGATCAAAAAGAGGAAGAACTAAATACTAATGAGTTTTTATAGCTAAGAGATTTCAAAGTAAGTTGAGAGGTCATTCCACAGGTTACGGTTATGCACAACTCAGAAGGATCTCATTGACTGACACTATAAACTGTGCATTATGCATGGGGTCTCCTGAGTACTAGAGACATCTGGACACTATAGGCAGGGCAGACAATCTCAGGAGTTTGGCACCCTGTCAGTGGGACTTACCTTGGAATATATGTTAACATAATCCTCCAATGTAAGAGAGTTAGACACATTTATAATTTTCCTAAATATAGTTTTTCCACCCATTATGTTTGAATCTAAAATTAGCATAATATCAATAAATATATGTCCTAGAGACTTAAATCTTCTGGCGGTTCATATGCCTGGTGAGCCCTGAATCTCAGCAGAGCTGTAGCCATCACCAACTCTTCAGTTCATCAAACTCACCCACGTGAACTAACATAAGGATGATGATGGACAATGTACATCCCAAAAAACAGAGCAACTACAACTGCAAGCAAGATAGTTCCACCCATCTGCCCCATGAAATTAAAGTACCCTCTCAATCAGAAGCAGAGTGGACATCACCATCCCCAAATCTTCAAGGTTGAAGAATGAACAAACAAAAGGGGGAAATTCAAGTATGACCAAAGTATACTTATTATTCTAGGAATGAAGAACTTGTAAAACTGAAGTAAAGACAGTGTTCAACAGAGATCCTGAGGAGGAAGAGAGAAGAATAGGTGTAACATGGGACATTTTTGGTACTTTGGATTTGTTCTGCATGATATTGCAATGATGGATATAGGCCATTATACATTTTGTCAAAATTTATAAAATTGTGCAGTGCAAAGTGTAAACCATAATGTAAACTAAAAGTTTGTAGCAATGCTTCAATATGTGTTCATATACCACACTATTGGAAGACGTTATTAATAGGGGAAAATGTGTGAGGGAGAAGGTGTGGGCATTTGGGAATCCCCTATATTTTTAGGTAACTTATAAGTAATCTCAAACTTCTTTAAAAATAAAAAAATGGGTAAAAGAACTAAATATAAGAGCTAGCACTAGCAAACTCCTAGAATGAAATATAATGAAGCACTTCAGGACCTTGTGATGGCAATGATTTCTTCTTGTTTACACCCAAGGCACAAGCAATGAAACAAAAAAAGTGAAAAAACAGTGGATGAATGGGATCTTATCAAAGTTATAAACTATGATGACTTCATTAGGAAATTAAAATGACAATCTAAACAATGGGAGAAAATATTTGGAAACTACATATCCTTAAAGATTTAATATCCAGAATATACAGGAGAATTCTTCAACTTAACAAAAAGCAAACAACTCATTTAAAAATGGGCAATAGACTTGAGAAGACATCCCTACAAGAAACATATAAAAATGGCCAGAATGCGCATGAAAAAATGCTTAACAATATTAGCCAGCATGGAAATGCAAATCAAAACCACAATAAGAGACCATTTCACACCCTTTAATATGGCTTCTATTAAACTGGAAAATAGGTATTGACAAGGATTGGAAAACTAGGAACACTGATTCATTGCTGGGGGCAGTGTTAAATGGTATAGCCACTGTGGAAGACAGTTTGGTGGTTTTTAAGAAAACTAAGTATAAAAATACCATAAGACTAGGTAATCCCACTTCTGTGTATAATCCTTAAAAATGTGAAAGCAGGGACTGAAACATATTTGTACATTGATGTTCATAGCAGCAATATTCACAATTGCCAAAAGTTGAAAGCAGCTCAAGTGTTCATCAACCAATGAATGGATTAACAAAATGTGGTATATGCATACAATGGACTATTATTCAGCAGTAAAAAGGAACGATGTCCTGATAAATGTGACGACATAGATGAAACTTGAAGATATCATGTTGATTGAAATAAGCCAGTCACAAAAGGACAGATATTGTTTGAACTCACTGCTTTGAAACAATTAGAATAAGGAAAACTATAGAGTCAGAATATAGAATACAGGTTACAAGGAGATAGGGAATGGGAAGCTAAGGCTTAAAATTTTCAGGGTTATTATTTTGAATGGTAAGATGGTGGATATGGTAGCATAACATTGTGAACATAAGTAACAGCACTAATATACATATATATATATATATATATATATATGAATATGATTAAGGGGGAAATATTAGATTGTATATGTGAAAATAGAATACAAATTTTTAAACATCCATGGAACTTCATTACACAGTGAACCCTAAAATCAAGGTTATGTGGACAGAAAGCAAAACATATTTAAGTGGGTTGTTATATGTAGTATTGAAATTGGCCATTCTCATATTTACTCTTTAGTAATGTACTTGAGCCTGAAGGAAACATAGGGACTACTGGTTTAATTCATAAAGTGCAAATGCATAAAATACTTTGCAGAGTGTTTTTCCCAGCTGTCACCTAACAGCCTTCAGTATTCATTTCTGCTATGGTGTCAAGACAGACATTTCTGGGTAACAGTGCATGTGATAAGACCAGTGGATTCCATTTGAATGAGTCCATTTACTATTTTCTTTTTGATAAAAATTTGCTGCACAGAGGCTATATATAAGACCCCATGCGTAAAACATTGTGTAAATCCATGAATGGTAGAATATTGGGAAATGATATTATCTGGAAAGCAAAAACAAGCAACTCTAGTTATTTATGATAGTTATTTTCTTTAGAGCCACAAACACTGAAGCAACAAGTACTACACTATTGCTCCTAGAGGAAATACAGGTTTAGGTGCTTGAAAGCCTCAGGCTACAACATCATCCTCAATCGATACATAACCTGTCTTAACATGTGTTCCTGTTTAAAAGAAAAAACATATTGAACACATATTATTGACTCATTAACATTGAACTCACGGCCAATAGCACTATAACTCATCATTAAATTAATAAATGTATTTTCTCCATAAGGCACAATATAGTCTTTCTGTGCTTAACAACACTAGACACAACTTCTGCACTGTACTTGAAGATCATTTTAAACAGATAAATCACTAACACAAAGCACAAAAATGTGAAAATATGGCACTAAAAATACTGCAAAAGGGAAATTTGATTAAAGTATAAATGCTGAACCAACAAAGCAGAATGCAGCTTCTTTATCTTCAGGTGGAAATAGCTCATTGAGTCAAAATTTTTTGTTACTTTAAACATATATGCAAATGATTGCAAAATCACTGCAAGCATGATTTGGGGGTTACAATTAAATTTTAATGATTGGAGGAATTCACAAATATGGAATATCTTGTTTATAAGGATTGGCTGTTCATGCCTAAATTGGGTGTCCATCTGTTGGGGAATAATTTGTCTCCCCTTGTAGGATAGAAAAGTCCAATAAATCAACTTGTCCCCTGGTAACTGGCTCATTCACTCAGTGAACTACCCTTATCTTTGGCATCAGTGGGGTACCTTCGGCTTATCCTGCCTAGTTGGACATTAACAAGTAGAAATTGAGGCCCAGTTCATGTTGCTGATTCTGTGCATGTTTCTATCCAAGATACCACAGACGCTTTGCAAAGGGATCCATGAAGTAAGTACTACGGTGAGTGATGCTTATATAACCCAGTGAGAGTCAATGTATCCACCAGATTACTGGAGTCCTTCTCTGAAGAAGTGATGCCACTCTGAAGCAACCCATTAGAGCAATTTACAATCTGTAGCCCATTCCAAAATCTGCCATTCTTATCTTGTTCTTCCCAAATCCTTGATCAGCAGTATATCCATTCCTCCTTCAATGAATGGTGTAGGGTCATAACTGAGTGTTTCTTTCAGTGGACAAAATTTCCTTTCACTGGACTATTTCCCTTCACCACTGTCTTTTTTCTTTTTTTTAATGGGTTAATTTTTTTAATATTTTTATTTTATTGTTCGTAAAAATCAAGATTTTTCACAGTACAAACCAATATTTGTAAAATAATATAGAAATGCATATGCATATATGTGCATTTTCTTACATAAATGTTATTTTATATATATATATATATATTTAAAGGTGCTTAGATTACCTAATTATTACTCAGAAATTACAGGGATCCCCATCTTCCTCACCTCCCACACCTCCCACAACAATCCCATACCAACATCCTTCATCAGTTTCACCACTGTCTTTTATGGCTACCCTGAGTAAAGCCTGGCTTCTCTCATTGGTAGCAGCACAGAAAATCCCTTATCCATAATATCTACCAACACTTCAACTTTAATAATGAGAAACTTCCATGTCTCTGGTACAAAGAGGCACCCAATCTCCGGTCAGAGCCTCCAGTTTTTATTTTAGTTTGAACAGCATGATCCTGATTCTCAAAAACTATATTTATTCTTCTATGGAATGTATGTTTTTGTGTTTCTGAAAATGATCCAGTAGACATAGAGGTGGTGACAGGAGATGGTGAGAGGCATCGAGCCCCATAAATATGTTACGGGGTGAGTTTAGGCAGGAGCAGGGTTATGGCATCTGCTGTCACAGAAACCAAGACAATGGGTATGTGCTGAAATTTGGTATCAGGAGAATTAGAGTTCTGATTCATAGCATTGTGTCAATCAATTGATACTGTTTTTCCTGCTGAGTGTAAGAAGAGTGGACATTTGTTGGAGTTTTTGAAGAGGTTAGAAGGCATGGATTACCAGTTTGGAGAGAGAAAATCTACAGATTCCAGGGATATATAGTGATATTGCTGAGGGTCCAGCTTACTCTTTGTTTATAATATATTCACATGTTTAAAGTGAGATCAGTCAACAAGGATTGGACTTTTTTCTTGCAAAGATTTTTTGTTCCTTATAGAGTTTTGGGGCATGCTAACAGACTGAGTATGGTGTTTTACTTGGTTGGATTTCTGCCAGGCAAGGAACACCACACTGAAGGGGGGGGGAGGATTATCAGAAGATATCAAAAAACAATTTAAAAAAGACCTTTGTATCTGTATCTGCTCATATTATACTCCTTCTAAAAATTAAAAACAATGGATTTTATATGTTAATTGTATACTTAATTATATTTGCATTATATATACATATATGCATATATATATATACATATATATTTATGTTTATAGGGACAAAGAGAGAAGGCACAAATATTTATTAAGTAAAATATTGTTAAATGATATTCAATCATCTTTTCCTAGCATAAGTGATCTCATGTTAAATAAAAGCAATATTTCAAAATAAAGTCTAAATATTTTTAATACAGATTTTTATTTTTTTAAAGATACTTAGATTACATAAATGTTACACAAAAAATATAGGAATTCCCATATGCCACAGTACCCACACCTCCCTCACCCTCCCACATAAACAACATCCTTCATTAGTGTGGCATATTCATTGCAATTGATAAATGCATCCTGGGGCATTGCCACTGAGCATGGACCATAGTTCACATTGTAGTTTACACCCTCTCCCACACAATTCTGCAGGTTATGGGAAGATATATAATGGCCTATATCTGTCATTGCAATGTCATTCAGGGTGATTTCCAAGTCCCAAAAAAGCCCCCATATTATACCTGTTTTTCCCTCTTCCTGCCCCCAGATTCTCCAGTGGCCACTGCCTCCACATGAATGTTGTAATTTCTTCTGGGATGATGATGTCCACTCCACCTGTAATTGAGAGGGGGCTTCGATCCCATACAGCCGATGAACAGAACCCTCTCTCTTGCAGTTGTAGGATCTCTCATTTCCTTGGTATGGTGATTGTCAATCCTCACCTCCTTGTTAGTTGTCCTTGGTGAGCCCAACGAACTGGAGAGTAGGTGATGTAACTCTGCTAAGGCTCAGGGCCCAGCTGGCACATGGACAGCCCAAAGATTCACATCTCTTGGGTGTACACTGACCAACACCAGCAACAAGTATAGGTTCAAATAGAAAGGAAAGATGAGCCATGTGTAGGGAAGTCACAACTGAGTCTGACACACTCTCAGAAGCAGAACCTCCAAAATAGGGCCCAATGGCAAGGCACCAAACTCTGGATCTATACACCCTGATTATAGGACCTGGGTGTCTCCAGAGCCCTTCAGAACCCCACTAATTGGGGTAATATCCACTTTGGCAGTTTATGAGATCTTGCTTAGATATGCATAAGAGTTATCTCTGTGATGACCCCCCAACACACTTTGAATTCTCTTAGCCACGTAAACTAATTTGTCTTTACCTTTCCCCCCTTTTATTTGAGGTCTCTTTCCAGTTGCATTGCTATTTGGCACTTGGTAATAATTCCTTGGCACCGGGGAGGATCATCCCCGGGAGTCATGCCCCATGCTGGGAGGAAGGTAATGCATTTATATGCTGAGTTTGGTTTAGAGAAAGGCCACATGTGAGCAACAAGGAGGCCCTCAGAAGGCAATTTTTAGTCACCCCACAACACTAAGCTAATTTTCAATTTCAAGAGCAAAGTTTCACAAGCATAGTACTCAATATCAGCAGCCCATCAATGGTCCATCCTCCTTCACCAGTTATTGCCCCTGCACTTGGGGAACAGTTGCTTCTCCCTTAGAGAATGTGGCAGAGCTCTCCAGGATGGGAATTCAATATTCTCTCAGTTATTGTGTGAATTTTCACCCACTGGGACTGTGCTCCATGAACATTTGAACACATTTATATAGCTTATATGTGTGTCCAGGTGAACTTCCTCCAATGTATCCCCCATCACTGAAACCACAAACCAATGACTCTCCCCTGCCCCAGTTGTAACACTTCTGAGATCTAAAACCTCTTTAAAAATGGAGTCAATAAGATAGCCAAATACAATTAATAGGACAGTGAAATAATAATGATAGGTTTAAATACAAGAAATAAAATACATAAAAATTTAAGGTAAACTAAAAATAAAATAAAATTTATAAATTGGGATATTAAAAGATAATGAAAAGTATTTAAATTTTTTTTCTGACATTTTGCCCTTCATCACTGTAATATCTGTTGTCTGGTATGTACAGTGACATTTTCTTCCATTTACTCCCAGGGTCTTACTTTTTTTCATTTTGTTTTCAAAGAAGTTTTTGGTCACAGTAAAGTCACATACAGAATAAGGGGACTCTCATATACCCAACATTCTCCTTTTTACCCCTTCCTGTATACCTTTTTATATGTGGATGGTACCTTTGTTGCAACTGATATACAAATAGTGAAACAAAGCTCCTAAGCATGGTCAATAGTTTTCATTATTGTTTACATTTTAGACCGTACACTTTTATAAATTTTGATGGTATTTTACATGGCCTGTGTCCTTCGTTGCAAGATCATGTAGAACCCTTCCATTGGCCACTAAATACCCCTTGTTCCATCTATTCTATTCCTCCCTCCACCTCCCCTTGGGACTCACAGCAACCACCTGGCTTCACTCCTTGGATGACAAGATTCATAGTTAGTTGCAACAACACTGAGGTCTTAACACACTGGTTTGTCCTTCCCTTTTAGGAACCACCCATACTCTCAAGAGACTCCCACCCTTCTTTGAGAACATATCAGTCCTCACCAGGATTGGAGTCCAACTCTTTCCTGCTCATTATGTGGGTCTCCACCCACTGAGACAACACATTATGAGAAAATGATCACTCGCACACTCCTTAGAAGCCTGTACCAGGTGTGTCCTGTCCCAAATGCCCATCATCCATCACCCTAAACCAGTAACCCTTCCTTGTCATATTGCATAAGAGCATTACCAAATTTGTATTTTCATCCACATACCCACCAATCCCCAGTGTTCACCTTGAACCTCTCCCAACCCTCCCCCCAGTTCCATGGACCTTCCAACCCACCTCCCCACTTTACCCACCTGTCAAACCTGCACTACTCCACTCAATAATATCACTACCTTCCTGTCATATCCCTTCCATATGCAACTACACACTTTAACTTTAACATAGATTAAATCCATATGGGTGTTGGCTCACAACCTTCTTCTCTCTTTCTATTTCTTGTAAACCTATCTTCCAGGCAATATATCTCTGAGTCTGCTCAATTTTCTTAATTCATACCAGTGAGGTCATGTACTGTACATCCTTCAATTCCTGGCTTGCTTCACTCAACATAGTGTCCTCAAAAATCATCCATGTTATCCTGTGTGTTAGTACTGTTTTCCTTCTTACAGCTGAGTAACATTCCATTGGATGTATATACCACATTTTGTTTATCCATTCATCTGTTGATGAGCATTTGGGTTGATTCCAACTTTTGACAAGATTGAATAATGTTGCTATGAACATTGGTGTGCACATTTCTGTTCTTGTCCTTGCTTTCAGTTCTTCTGGGTATATACCCAGCAGTGGAATGGCTGGGTCAAATGGAAGATCATTATTTAGTTCTTTGAGGAAACACCAGACTGTCCACCAAAATGTCTGGACCATTCTACATTACCAACAGCAGTGGATGAGGGTTCCTATTCCTCCACATCCTCTCCAACACCTGTAGTCCTCTGGTTTTTTAATGGCCACAAGTCTAACGGGTGTAAGATGATATCTCATTGTAGTTTTGATTTGAATTTCCCTAATGGCTAGTGATTTTGAGCATCTTTTTTGTGCTTTTTAGCCATTTGTATTTCAGCCTTGGAGAAGTATCTTTTTAAGTCATTTGCTCATTTTTTAAATGGGTTGTCTGTCTTTTCATTTTCAAGCTGTAAGATTCTTTATAGATGCTGGATATTAGGCTCCTTTCAGATATATAGTTACCAAATCTTTTCTCCCACTGGGTAGGCTGTCATTTTTCTTGATAACCTCCTTTGAAGTGCAAAAGTTTTTAATTTTGAGGAGGTCCCATTTATCTATTTTTTTGGTCACTGCTCGTGCTTTGGGCATGAAGTTCATGAAAACATTTCCTATTACTCAGTCCTGTAGATGTTTCCCTACATTATCTTCCAAGGTCTTTATGATCTTGGCTCTTATATTTAGATCTTTGATCCATCTTGTGTTGATTTTGTGTAAGATGTGAGATGGTGTTCCTCTCTCCTCTCTTGGTGCTGGATATCCAGTTCTCCAAGCAACATTTGTTGAAGAAGCCATTCTTTCCCAGTTGAGTGGGCTTGGTGGCCTTGTCGAATATCAGATGACTGTATATTGGAGGATCTATATCAGAATTCTCAATTCGGTTCCACTGGTCAGTATATCAATCCTTGTGCCAATACCATGCAGTTTTGACAACTGTAGCTTTGTAATATGTTTTAAAGTCTGGTAGTGTGATTCCTCCAATTTCATTTTTCTTTCTCAATATGTATTGGGTTTTACAGGGCCTCTTCCACTTCCAAATAAATTTCATAGTTACTTTTTCCAGTTCAGTAAAAAATGCTGTGTTGATTTTTATTGGGATTGCATTAAATCTGTAGATTAGTTGGATAGGATAGACATCTTAATGGTGTTTAGTCTTCCTATCTATGAATGGGGAATATTCTTCCATTTATTTAATTCTTCTTGATTCCTTTAACAGTGTGGTTTAGTTTTCTGTGTATAAGTAATTTGCATCTTAATTAAATTTTTCCTAACGTATTTGATACTTTTAGATAGTATTGTAAATTAAGAGTCTAAATTACTTTAAATGCTCCTGTTTTATTTTCCTGGCTCCTAAGACAGCTACAATAAAATGAGTTGGCTTAACAGGAATTTTTCAGAGGCTAAAACCTAGAAGGCTTGCTTCTTCCTGGAATTGTATCTTCTCACTTGCTGGTAATCTCTAAGGTTCCTTGGCTTTTGAGTCACCTGGAAATGCATATGGCAACATTGTCTTTCCTTTCCACATTCTGTGGGCTTCCCACTTCTGGTTATTTCCTGTGTCTTCTCTGTTGGACTTTCATTCTGATTATAAAGGACTCCACCAATCCAAAGTAAAAGCCAACCTGATTCCGTTAGGCCACATGTCAATTGAAATAACATATTAAAGAGAAATTGTTTACAAAAAATCTACACCCAACAGTATGTGGGCCAAGAGCACAAAGAACTTGAAACTGGGTACACAATTCAGTACACTTCTCTAGGCTTGCATATCTGTTGTTTTGAATGGAATAATAACAGATACTAAAATTTATTGAGCCCCTTCCCTGCAGCATGTACTATGTAAACACTTGACATATATCATTTTATTTAATTCTTAGAGAATCCCTCACAGAAGCTCAGCTTTATACATTCAGAAACAAACTAGAATCTTAAGTGATTTGCCCATGTCAACCTTCTAATCAGTGGTGGATCTGGCATCTATACTCTCCTGAGTCTCATGTTCATGTTATTTCACTGCCTGTAAGATTTTACTTGCTGCTTAGGAATAATTAGTTTTAGCATTGTAGTACGTTTAGGTTTTGTACATGGTCAAGGCCATACAGTCATTGGCTGAATTAATGTGCTCATAAATCTCTTTGTTACTCTTCCAAAAACAGAAGAAGAAAGTACCTTTTTCATAGCATTACTTACTCACACTCACTAATAATTTCATGTGGAAACTCATTAGACTGTAAATAGGAGACTGTCCCTGACAGTAGCTCTGCTATTTTTCAGCTGTCTACTCATGAGTGGTTGCAACACCTATTTATTCTTAGTTCTCTCAATTAGAAAATAAGGAGATTTTAATAAATATTATCTAACACCTTTTATATCTTTCAAATTATATTTTGGAATAATTAGTCCCATCTTCTTTGGCCTAACTCTGAGAAGCAGACGAATGCAACATAATTCTCCATATTAATTGATTTGCTGTATTTAAATACAGATCTGAGTTAATCTATAAATAATAAAAAATCAAGTGAAATGACCTTGGTTTTGGCCCCCGTGGACTTGGACAATGGGGAGCAATCATAGAAAGAAAGGAAATATCTATGGCTTGATGATGTAAGGCTCTGCCTATGAAAGATAGTGACTAACCCTTCTTTCTTCTAACAGTAGAAGCTGAAGCAGTTTTGATAGATAAGGCTGAGATGGCTTATTCTGCTTTCATTGGAACTAATTAATAGGAAAGGAAGAGGTTGGTATTAATCAAGGCATATGTAAATGGAAAATACTTCATAAGACAGGGTGAAGTTGTTTTCCTTTTCTAACACTTCCTAAACACCAGATCCCCTGATGTGTTCATAAGTTTCATATTAAAGAGATTGATGAGCAATAAGGACAATGAGGACTGCATGCTATGAAGTACTCTGTGTGAATTTCCTTCTTCTAAATTTTAGCTTATAATGAAGAGGTTCTCATTTCACACAAAGGGTTTTGATTTTGATGTAGGGCATGTTGATTAGTGACATGATCTCATAGTATAGTTGTGTGGCTATGTGAAGACACGTTGATTCTTAAATTTTAAATAATTCAATGTACAATTAGCAGAAAATGGTGTCATAAAGCTACTTATTCACCCAAAATATAAATTCAAGAACTTTGGACCAGATGAGTCACATTAATGTTATTGGATTGACTTCATTTGGGTTAGCTTTAATCTTAGGTGACTAATTTGGAGATGGAGTGTTTCTCTCATCAGAAAACTTGTTTACTATATTGGAAATAGGCAGCTCCATATGTAATTTGAAAAGCCAAGAGTGACCTTAAAATACAGAAAGAGGTATTGTGAACTTAGGATAATTCCACATGTGCTAATCTATAGTGAATAAGATATTAATTTTTCTGTGCCTGAGGCTCATTATCAGTTAAATAAATGTAATAGACAAAGGAAATCAATTATTATTGAAGGTCTACTGTATTTGGAATGCATAGAGCTCACTTAATTCCATCTTCACAGCTCCTCTAGGAAGTATTTGAGGTTGAGTTAGCTGAGGCACAGACAAAAACCAATTTGCTTATTGAGCTTTTATTGTCTGTGAGACTTTTAAAAAGTGCACATTATCTGTACCTCTTGCAAAATAAATGCAGGACATGCAATTGGGCAAATTACATATATCTTGTCTTCTTAATTGATTATTTTATTTTAACTATAAATTTTAGCCATATATGTCATATGAAGGTCTAGAAGTATTCACTGTATATCCATCTCTAGCCACAGGGACATATTCTCCAAGTTATAATGTAACCAAGGGGCCAGGCTTCATGTAATCCCAGTGTGTTATATATGATCACAAACACAATAAAGAAAGCTGATGGGAGTCAATGGAAATCAACCCAGTGCTCTAAAGTAACTCTCATTTCCCATGCCCTAAATACTTCAAGTCCCACATTTACAAGATCCAAATAATAATGATAATACTCAATAGTTTGATAATATGTCAGTTTTCAATTTAGAAAACAAATTAATTATTGTAACTTTCAGTGAACAATCAATATAGTGCTCTGAGCAACAGAGAATTAAAGTTGAAATGTCTGTCTCCCTTCAATACCATTGGCCTATGATATATATAAACTTAGAGATGCCCCAGTGTTTGGTCTATACATTTTTCCCCCTGGAATATAAGCCTGAATTAAGCAGAATGAATGTAAGTGATTTTTCCAGATAGCAACAACTGTAATGTGATATGATATCAATATTACTGTAATTTATTGCAAACATTCATAAGTGAAGGAAGAGCTATATTTCAGTTAGAGGTCAGAGAAAATAAAGATATTAAGTTGATTTTTTTTTTTTCAATTCAAGCTCACAGCACTTCGTAAGTGGTCTGTGGAGCCCTGGTTAAGAATCCCTGCTTTAGATCCTTCCACATTCAATGGCTTCTCATCTCATTGAATAGAATTTAAGTTCATATCATACCCTGGCATTTCCAACACAAAATACTTTCATATCATTCCAATTTCTCCCTTGCATCCTATAAGATTCAGAAACATTATGTAACAGTACTTTATAGAAATAAGTTTTTTCTCACTCTAGGGCTTTTCACTTGCTATTCTCTCTGGATAGAATATTGTTTATCCAGACCTTTTGAAATACTAATTCTTCATAGACGCTTTCTCCAATACTATTCTCTATTTGAAAGCACTTTCCCTTTATTCCCTTATCCTAATTATTCTTCTTTATAATATCAATTACCATTTTTATTTGATTCCTAGTTTGAGTTTATTGACTTTTTGTATTTATTATCTACTAAATTTTAACTCCTTGATTGTAGAGCCTTTTATGTTTCAATCGCCAATGAGGCTCAGTACTTAATAGCACTATTATATAACAGACACTTAGTGAAAACTTTTTTGCTACATGAATGTATCATGATGATGATCTTTATATCTTATGTCCTCAGTTTTTATCTCTGAAACTTTATACAAACGGAGTCATGATCCCATATAGTGCCCTCATATAAAAATGTACCTGCTATGGTCTCTGATAATGCACTTTTCATTGCTATAATTTGGCGATGAGACAGGTATAAAAATTAGTTCTCGTTTTTGTACTATAGCTATATTTCACACTGTTTTCAAGCTTATCAAAGTTATATTAGGTAGCAATTCATGTTAATTTACTGAATGCAAATAATTAAAAAAAAAACCCAAATCATTCATCTTTACTGTTTAAAATCAGTAATCCAAAATTATTATGCAAGTTAATATCCTAGATCATATATGGCATCAGAGGTCTCCTTCTGAAAGGACACATGTAGTGCAGCAAATCGCACACAGAGACTGAGTAAAGGGAAAAAAGATACAACATATGGCAGAAATATAAAAAATGCTACAATTGCAGTTTATAAAAGCTTGGGAGACTTAGTGGAGAAAGAATGAATTACCAGAATTCAGGTAACATAGAGAAAAGAGGTTTGAAGAAGGTTGTTACACAGAAAAATTCTCAAGAAAAGTCTTGGGCATAAAAGCTAGAAAAACCTTCCACAAAAAAATCTTTCTTCATTTTTACCTCTCC
>JAQZBX010008228.1:0-48581 GCA_029593785.1 Cabassous unicinctus
TTGTGTCCATTCGTTGGGCATTTCTCTGTGTTTGTTTCCTGCCCTCTCCTCTCATCCTTCTCCTTCTGTCTTCACCAGGATTCGATCCTGGGACCCTTCAATGTGGGAGAGAGGCGTTCTGCCACCTGCGCCACCTCAGTTCCCCGTTTTTCGGCACGTCTCGTCTTGGCTCTCCCCTGCGTCTCTCTCCTGTTATGTCATCATCTTGCTGCATGGTTCGGCGGGGCCTGGGGGCTCACCCGCTCGCAGGGCCTGACGGTGCACCTGCACACCTTCTGTATTTTTCTTTTTATTTTATCGGGAGGTCCCGGGGATTGAACCCAGGTCCCTCCATATGGGAAACGGACGCCCAAACATTTGAGCCACATCTGCCCCCTGGGAGGCTGCCCTTTCTCTCCACTTACTTCCTGTGAGACTCAAGCTGAGAAACTTTGCCTCTCTGAGCCTCGGTTTCCTCCTCTGTAAAATGGGGCTGTCATCACTGCTTCACATTGCAGTTGGGTAGATTAAAGCTCTGAGCACAGTGTCTGGCTCATAGCAGGCTTCCCACAAACAGTAATCCCATCTGCTTCTGGACTGTGGCCCCCAGCCTCTGAGTCAGGAAGCCTGACCTGGAATCTGGGGCAGCAGTTGATGGAGCTACATTTATCTGAATCCCCAAATTGGCACTGATGATGTCTGACAAGGGCTTTATAACTGATTTGTGTATTTGTTTCTAATGGAAATCACCAAGTAATATTAAAAAGAGTCAAATCCCATTTCATTATTAATTTCCTTTATAAAAAATAATAAAATTACCCCCTAAGAAACAGATTGGGGCAATGAATAAAATCAGTTACATAACCCCTTTGGAAAACTGTTTTTCAGTCCTAAGAAAGCTAAACATGTGCCCACCCCAAGGGCCAGTAGTTCCACCCCCGGGTATATGCCTAAATTAATTGACCAAAAGATTAGAATGTTTTAGGAGCTTTGCTCATCATAGCTCCAAACTGGAAACAACTCAAATGTCCATCAACCAAGAGATGGGTAAATAAATCATGGTGTAGTCACACAGTGGAATACCATGCAGCAAGAAAAAAGGACAAGCTACTGATAACACACAGCATGATCATGGATTAATCTCGAAATCATGCCGAGTGAAAGGAGCCAGACACCAAAGAAAACACCCTGGGTGATCCCATTTATATAAACTTCATAACAGGCAAAGCTAGTCCATGGTGATAGAAGGAGGGTTGTTGAGGAGGAAAGTGCACATGGAACGTTCTGGGTGGTAGTTACATGGGTATATACATTTTAAAAGTTCTGGAGCTGTGCACTTAATATTTGTTCACTTTGCTGTATATAAGTTATACTTCAATTAAAAAATAAAAAAATCCGAACAACATCATCCCTTCCCTTTCCTAATAGTTTGACTTTGGGTGAATGACTTCACCTCTTTACTCTAAAATGGAGTGAGCACAGAATGTTGTGAGAATTTAATGATCTGTGCAGGGGTCTGGCAATCATTGGGTGCTGGGCAACGGGGGCCTCTGTTGATGTTGTCAAGCAGGGCCCAGGCTGAGTCATGGGTGGGCCGGCAGCCGTGAGTGCAGGAGGGGCCTGGAGTCTGCCCACAGGTGTGACTGGCGTGTTGAGCTGACATTCGTCTGGTTTCTGTGATAGTCTCCAGCTCATCTTCAAAGCCTATCTCCCCTCAGCATCCCCCCCCCACACACACACACACTTCATTCGGTCTGCAACAGTGGGGATGCAGCCACATCAGGACACTAAACTTCTCCAGGTGCCACCAAGGCTGGGTGAGAAAGGCCTCCAACCATTAGTGGGCATCTCTGCTCTGATGAAAACCCAATAATAACTGAGCTCCTGCTGTGGGCCAGGCACCCTGCCACGGCCTGGGGGTGCAGCAGGACAAGACCACACAGGACAAGACCACAGCAGGACAAGACCACAGCAGGACAAGCCCACCCTCATGGAACGTACAGCCTGGTGGCAGAGCAGTCGGTCATGAGAGGATCTCACAGGGACAATCACATCTTTGACAACTATTCCAGAAAAGGTTGTATGGGAGCGTTGGATCTGGTAGGGAGGCCAGGGAAGTCTTCCTGGAGGAAGTGACACATGAGCGAGACCTGAAAGATGAGTTGACTTGGCTCAGAGGGGAAGGGAGGGTGCTCCAAGCAGAGGGAATAGCTTGGACCAAGACCCAGCAGAGCGTGGATTCCCAGCAGCTGAAGGGACCTAGAGGGGCTGGAACAGAGAGATGGAGGGGGAGAGGCCTGTGGGCTCCTGATCAAGTCCCACCCAGTTCTTTGAGCAATAGGAGGCCATCCCAGAACTTTCTGCAGGGGAGAGATGTGAGCTTGAAATTGGTCTTTTGCAAAGAATAACAAAGCGTCCGTAATTGGCCACCTACTGTGAGCTACACACTGCGCTAGGCCCTCTGGATATGCTCCTGATACCACCGTCTGCAAGGGAGGTCTCACCCTCCAACTTTCAAGATGGGGAAGTCAAGGTCAGGAAGCTGTTAGGCGTTTTCTCCTGACCTTCCAGCTACAGACCATGTCCACACCCTTCCCACTGCCCCCTTCTGATCTCCAGCAACCTCAGGGTATAAATCCTTAACTTCTCAGCTTTGCTTTCCTGGTTTCTGGAAGGGGGTTAGGACCTACTCTGCCTCCCTCCTTGCGAGTGTGGAAAGTTGGATGAAATAAAGGATCAAATGACAAACAGTTAGAGCAGGTTGACCTCTCAGTCCAAGCCTCTTATTTTATGGAAGGGGAAACCGAGGCCCAGAGACAGGGGTTGGCTGGCTCCCCATCACACAGTCTGTGAGAGGCAGGGCTGGGATTGAAACTTGAGTTTCTGGATCAGCTGCTTCACACTGGAAACCGGGGAGGAGCAGTGGATGGGAGAGAGCCGCCTTCTGCTCTGACCTCGGTCGCTGGGCTGGGGGCCTGTGCTAGGCAGGCTCTGTCCATCGTGGTCAGAGCAGCTGTGGGCCACCACGAGCCCAGGCCGGGTTAGTAGTACCGTCTATTGCGCACTCTCTGTGTGCAGATACCACTAAGAGCTTTTACTGGATTGCCCCCAGGCCATGAAGTCACTTGCCCAAGGTCAGACTTGAATTCCTGTCTATTGACCCTAGACCTACGGGCCTATTCCAGACACTCTCTGTCATCCTGGTGGGCAATCCAGCGGGACAACTTCACACAGCCATAGGCACGGGAGATGACTCACCCACCCAGGGAAGAAAGCAAACACTTTGGGGTAGCATGTGGCCTGTGAGCTGGCATTGTCAGACCCCAGTCATCGGGCACCTCTGCCAGCAAGGGCGGCCTGCGGGGAGCCGGTGGGCGAGCCGTCGGGATTCCTCTGCTGTTAGGGACTCAGGTGTGTCCTGTCTCACCACCTGGCATGAACTCATTCTGTTCCTTTTGTCAGTGGCAGGAACTCTGGAACCCCTTGTGCCAGTCTGCCAGAGGGGAAGGACGGTGAAGTTGGGTAGGCCTCCCTCTGCTGCTCACAGCTGTGTAACTTTGGGCAAGTCACTTCACCTTTCTGTGCCTCACTTTCCTCATTTGGCAAATGAAGATAATCGTGCCCACCTGGTGGAGGTGTTGTGCGACGCCAATGAACAGGAACATGTAAAGACCCTGGCAGAATTGCCTGGTGCTTAAGGTCCAGGTGGCTCTAGAGCCCGATGTCGTAGTTCAAATCCTGGCTCCACTACTTGCCACTGGAGCAAGTTATTTATCCTCTCTTGCCTCAGCTTCTGCATCAGTAAAATGGGGCAGATAATCTGCCCTATTTCACTGGGTTACTGTGAATATTCAGTGTGTTTCTATACTTAAAACTCTTAGAGACTGGCACAGACTATACACTCAGTAAGTTCTGATTATCATTGTTATTTCCTTTCATCTTTCCCTCTCAACCTGATTCCTGTTTCGCCTTGGCTGCTGGGAAGCTCAGTGCAAGCTTTGTTTCTTGATTACAGTCATTGTCTCATGCCAGGTTCGTGAAACAATTCTCTTTCTCTTCCCTCTAAGGGCCATCTGGATGCCCTTTTTACACAAATTTAATTTAAATATCCTGTTCTATATTTTTGTTTTATAAACTTTGCTCCAATCCTTTCTAGAAATAGCAGAGTTTATGGTATTTTATGAAAGCCCTCAGGATAGGCTGCACATGTCATGGAGCCTCTCACCCGTGAGCTCCTTGTTGTCAGGGCCCGTCTTTTTCTTTGTACTTGTGGCTTTGCTGGTTACCCACACATATTGGTGCCCTGGAGACTGGAACGGAGGGCAGGGACTGGGACATCCATTTCCTTTGAATCCTACCATCCCTCACACTGCCTAGCCCGGGGCTGGGCACAAGGGAAGCCTCCAGCAGAGACCTGCTGAGTGCACCAAGGGGATCGAGAGGTGACAACAGCTGGTTTTCCTTTATGTCCTTGCATGACATCAGTTCCACTGGGAAAAGCCATCCCTCCTGGTTCCTTTTTGAGGGAAGGGGAAGGAAGCTGAGGGTACCGGACCCAGGTTGGAGAGAGTAAGACCACCTCCTCCCCTCCATAGGGTGGCTTCAACAAACATTTACTCAGCAGGGTCCCTGCTAGGTCCCAGGCCCTGCCCTGGGGGGTGGGGGTAGCGAGTTGAGTCAGGTGGTCCCTGCCCTCGTGGAGTGCCCAGAAAGGCAAACAAGAGTGCATATGAGGAGAGAATGCCTGAAGAGCTGCAACTGCTGCAGTCAAGACAGGATTCTTTGACACGGGACCTTTTCCTCGAATTCTGAATTTATTTACAATAACATCAGCAACAACAGTGACTGTCATTTATTGAGTGCTAACTGTGTGCCTGGAGCTACGCTTACCCCTTAACCTGCACTGGCTCACTGGCACTCCCCTCCCAAGCCTGCGACCCTCCCAGGTAGGTCATTTTATCCTTATTTTGCAGATGAGGAAATAAAACAGAGCAGAGATTGACTTGCCCAAGGCCACACAGCTAGCAAGTGTCAGAAATGAAATTCAAAGTCCAGAATCCCTCTCTTCTACCGTGTGCCACCTCCCCATGCAAAGAACTGGGTCAGGCTAGTATAAATTGGGACTGACCAAGAAACCCCTGGCCAGATGTTGGCTGTGGCGGTAGGAGGGTGTTCAGCAGGTGATGGAGCCCCGGGCGGGGAGGGATATGGGACGGAGGGAGGGATGGGGGAGCTGCCGTGACTCGGACCCTTCCATAGCATCAGGAGTTTGCTCTTCTAGGTCATCAGATAGGTCATCAGAGCCAGACTCTAGACATGCTTCAGCCCCATGTTTGCCAGGGAGTCACTCAGCACAGGCTGAAGGGGGAACACGGAAACAGCATTAAATAACGCTGAATCACATGGTGAGAAAGTTCTCCTTCCCTTCTCCTCCTCGCCTGCCGATTACTCATGGAGAAAGTCTCTGTTTCCTGCCAGCATGTCTCTAACACCTCTCTGACAACCCCTAATCTCCCTTTTCAATAGGAAAAAGCAGGCCTCAGGCTCAGACCTTACCAGGGAGCTGGAATGTCAGGGCACGGGCTTGTTTTCACAGTGCTTAGTTTACAGTCAAATTCTGTTTATGTATTTTTATTTAACAGATGCGTACACAGCACTTAGTGCCAATGCTTTATAAATATTAACTTATTTAATCCTCACAGCAACTTTATGACCTAGGCATTATTATTATCCTCATCTTACAGATGAGGAAACTGAGGCACAGAAAGGTTAAGTAACTTACCTGAGGTCACACAGCTGGTGATTGTCAGAGCAAGGACTTGAGCCCAGGCAGAGGGCTCTGGAGCCCACGCTTGTAACCACCTTGCTGGCTTCTTTACTTACAATAATAAGCTTATTTTTCCTTATTAATATATTTGTTTCTTTAAAAATGGAAATTTAGAAGTAAAATGAGCCCCAGTGGTTATGTGGATATAGCTGAAGTCCTAAAAATAGTTCGGGAACAACTGAAGTTTGAGGAAGGCTGGTCTAGTCCGAGCCCTTCATTTGCCTGCGGATAGGGAAGCTGAAGTCCAGAGAGGGTCAGGATCTACCCAAAGTCACACAGGAAGTGAACTTATAACCTGCCAGGACAGATGGGGCCGTGTTCTCACCAGCTGCCAACGCCTGTCTGCTTCCTGCACTTAGGGTGCATGGGGCGCCAGGCGGCAGGAGTGCCAAGGTGTGCTCACCTGTCTGGAAGGGTCCTGGTGCTGTAACAGGATCCCCGTTAGCTCTGCTGTTCCCAGCATGGGCAGGCCCACGTCAGCATTCTGGCCTCCACCGAGCTGACTTCCGGCACACGTCCCAGGTCTTGTTACAGCCTCAACAGGGACGTCTGTCTGCAGTCTGCTAGTCACTGCTCACCTTCCCCAAACTTTCCAGAAGGTTCCACAGGCTCTGTTGGGAAGACATGAGCTGACCTGGGTTCAAATCCTGGTTCTGCCATGCCCCTACTGTGTGGCTGTCAGCAGGATGCTTAGCCCCCCTGAGCTTTGCTGTCCTCGTGTGTGAAGTGGAGATGAACAAGAATGAGAACAAGTAGCTGGAAGGATAATGAGGTGAGTTGCCTGCCTTGCGGAAAGGCAAGGGCGAGTCACTGCTTGACTCCTTTTGGTGTCGCCAAGCTGCAGGGGCCACCTTGTCCTGGAGGCCGGCAGCCCTGCCCGTCGATTCCCTAAGTCTCCTGGGAAGTGGACAATGAGCCAGGGTCATGTTCCCATTGCTCAGATGAGAAAACCAAGGCCCCACATGGGGGGACACTTCTCTCCCAGCCAGGCACTGGTCTGGAATTCCTCCCTGCGGGCAGCAGCCCCAGTCGCCAGCTTTGGACCTGGCTGCTAACTAGCTCAGTGTGGCCTTGGACAACTCTTTGCTCCCCTCCCAGGCTCAGTTTCCTCATCTGTCCGTGGGGATACTGTGAGAATGAATGTGCTGGAAGTCCATTGTAATGTCTCAGGCACTCCAGCGTTCATTCATGGCTATGTTTAGACAGAAAAATCACTGCAATGTTCTTTAAAATTCCCATGTAGATGGCTCCTACCAGGGAATTAAAACCCACTTTCCAGTAAAAGCTTCCATAAAGGGTCTGACAGGAGTTAGGTCCAGGCTGATGGTTTGTTTCCCGTTCAATTTTTTTAAGTTATTTATTTATTTATATATTTTTATTTTTTTTTTAATTTATTTCTCCCCCTACTCGTTTTTTGCGCTTGCTGTCTGTTCTCTGTGTGTTCTTCTGTGTCTGCTTTCTTTTCTTTAGGCGGCACTGGGAACTGATCCTGGGACCTTCCAGAGTGGGAGAGAGGTGCTCAATCTCTTGCGCCACCTTGGCTTCCTGGTCTGCTGTGTCTCTTATTGTCTCTCTTCTGTGTCTCTTTGTTGCGTCATCTTGCTGTGCCAGCTCTCCGTGCGGGCCAGCACTCGACATGGGCCAGCTCACCGTGCGGGCCAGCTTGTCTTTCACCAGGAGGCCCCGGGAATTGAACTCTGGACCTCCTATATGGTAGACAGGAGCCCAATCGCTTGAGCCACATCGGTTTCCCTCCCGTTCATTCTTTCAGCCAATAGCCTTTTTCCACTCTCTACTGTGGGAAACGCCATTGCGTGAAGAAAGGGTGAGGGCTGCCCTGGATTTGCATCGTGATTCCCCTATGTGCTCGCTGTGTGATCCTGGGCAAACCGCTTCGCCTCTCTGGCTCCAGGTCCCTTGTCTGTAAAATGGGGATGATTGTAGGATCTGCCTCACCAGGCTGATGAGGGGCTTAAATGAGCCGATGTGTGTAAACTGCTTGGCACACGTCCTGGCTGTGGGGGGCGCTCCCTGAACCGTGGCCATTCTTGCCATTTTGTTATTATGCCCCAGGCCCTCCACAGGCCACTCAAGGACCAGGCGAGTGGGTTCAGCAGATGTGCAGATAGGTCCCTTCCGTGCCCTGATGGAGGAAGCCCGGGCAGCAAACCCAGCCTGAGAGGTCAGGCACGGCTTCCCAGCGGAGTAAGACGGGAAGGAGAGGGCACGTCAGGCAGAGGGCTCAGCCTGGGACTCGGAGCATGGAGCCCTGAGAGGAAGCCGGCTCTGCCCTTGGCCTCACTCAGGCTGCGTGTGGGGGAGAGGCAGGAGATGAGGCTGCCGAGTAGACGGGCCCCCCGGGGACAGTTTGTCGGGGAGCTTGACAAGGTTAAGGATCTTCCTCGAACATCCTTTCACTTCCCCTCAATAACCTGGCGCGGATCTATCATCCCCATATTTATCTAAACCCTTGCTGGACCCATTTATATCCTCAGCCTCTCCAGCTTTTCGGTGTAATGAGCTCCAGATGTGGAGAAGGGGCCTTTCTGAAACTTCCGCCTCGAGCCCAGAGGGTGCCGGGATTTGAGGGGAAGCGTCCCTGTCCACCAGCTCCATGTCCTGTGAGATGGGAAGAACTCGGAGCCTGCTCCCCAGCCCTGGCCTCTCCCTTCCCCAGGTTACTAACACTGGGGTTTGAGTTGGCGTCAGGCTCCTGCCGAGTTCCAGGCCCAGTGGGGATCCTAGATCCTGGCCTGAGAGCTCTGTGTGCGGGGGGCATCTGGGGCTCCTCAAGGGGCACCCTGGAGATATTGAGCCTGACTGCAGCCACCCCAGGAGAGAGACGGGGCGGCAGCCTGCAAAGATGCCAGGAACATCCTCAAACCAAACCGGAAGCCAAGAAGGTTAGGGCTTGAAGGGGTTCAGAAACCTTTCTGTCCTGCGGTTCCTAGATGGCAGGGCAGTCTCAATTTTTCTGCCATCTCCAGCCGTGTTCTCGCTGCTATTCTTTAAATGCCTGGCTTCTCAAGTGAAGTCAAGTGAAGTCGTTAAGAAGGAAAGTCCATATATGCCCACCGTAACTAGCTCTAAAGACAACAGAAACAGGACAGGTGATTCCTTTGTAGCTGCCCACTCCCCGTAGAAAGGAGGGGAGCCTGAGACCAGGGTTTGGGTGCCAGGGGGGCCCGGGGATGCAAGCAAACATCTGAGGGTGTGGAGGATGCACCTCCATCATCGGCCTAAGGCGGGGCGAGCGTCTGCCGGCTCCGCTCCCAGCTCCGCTGCCCCCGAGGGTGAGGGGGTGGAGGCTTCCACAGACCCTGGCCACCCGGCAGGCGGGGTGAGCGTGAGCACCCCGGGGCGCCCCGCCAGGCCTTTGTTGAAAAAGGCCAGCACGGCTCTCGGAGGTGCTGCCCCCGACGGTGACTCCGAGAGGATCAAGGGATGAGAGTTGAAACGGGGAAGATGCTCTCACTCCATGGTGCTCTAGAATGCAGTGTCAGGTTCCACGAAATCCTCTGGCGAGCCACCCCGGTGAGAAAGCAGAGGCCCTGACAGGGCTTGTCCGGGAGGGGAAGGGGCTGGCCCCAGGCCCGCGGCAAGCTGGTGGCCGCGCCAGGACGGAATCTGCTCCCCTTCGCGGCACCTCACTGCCTTGCTCGAGTTCATTTACAATCACTTGCCCATTTTAAAAAATAAAGACCAGGAAAAATTTCCAAAGGAAGCAGGGGAGGGGATCCCCAAAATCAAATGGGCAGAAGGCTACTTTCAGCCAATCTGTGGTCCAGGAAAGAAGGCACAGTCTGGGAGAAGCTCATCTGCCCAGTTGTTTCCTTCCCGCCCTTCCACACCCAGTACCAGTGGGGTGAATCTCTGAATCCTTTTTATTAGAGGAAGGACAGGGAACATGGGGGGCGGCCATCTCTCTAATCTGCAGGGAAAATTCCTAGGGGACGGGTTTCCTGGGGGTGCTAGATGCACTGGGTTCAAATCCCTGCTTTGTCCTGACTGACTACATGACCTTGAACAGTTACTTTACTGCTCTGTGCCTCAGTTTCTCATCTGTAAAATGGGAATAATATAGTACCTGTCTCATAGGTCTGTTACGAGCATTAAATAATATGTGTAAAGTTCAAACTGTGCCTGGCACAAGCACTGTGTTTGCTGCTATGATTATTATTGCATCATCATCATCATCATCATCGGATCAGACACAAGGAAGAAAGGAAGGGGAGTCACTTGTGGTAGTCTTAGGAAGGGCCAGGCCCTGTGCTGGCTGTTTGCATAGCTCATCTCGTGCGGTTCTCAGGACAGCTCTCTGATGAGCATGTGACATGGCCAGGAAGCCACCATCGTGGGGTGCAGCCTGACTCCGGGCACGTGGGTGTCCACTACAGGGCTGGCTAGCATGGACAGTGGCTGAGGTGGGGAGGTGGGAACATGCAGTGATGGAGCCAAACCTGCCGGGCAGAGGACTCCTGGTGGGGGAGGGGGGACTAGCTCAGGAATTCCGGGGGAAGAAGTTTGCACTTTCTCCCACAGGCACTGGGGAGCCACCAGCAGGCCATGAGGAGGGAGTGACATGATAAAAGGGGTGTTCGGGAAAGGTCTGCGCAGCTGTGGTTTCAGGATGGATGGGCAGCGGAAAAGTCTGGAGAGGAGGCAGGAAGCTTAGCTGGGATCCCCTGAGAGATGCGTGGGGAGGCTTCAGACAGACTGACCCCCGGCACCCCGGGGCAAGTCCCGGCCAGGTCAGGGCCCAAGACCTGAGGTGCCGACTGGATCCCAGGGACCCAACCTCCTTCCCTTGGCAAGTTTGCAGCTTTATCTGGAGTCTCTGGAGGGACATTCACGGCTGGGTTGAGCAGGCCTGGTCGCCTGCAGATTTATGAGGTGTGGGGGGAAGAGGGCCGGGGGCGGGGGCGGCGGCTGTACGAGACAGGCCGGTGGGGAGGTGGGAGAGCAGGAGGATGTTCTCCAGCCCACGGACGGGCTGTGACCCCGTCTCCACCCTGGAACCCAGCCGCTTACGGCAGACAGTGCGGCCTCATACCACACTCTCCATTCCTGAGGGCCTGCTCTGGCCAGGCTGGAATGGGGCACCTGTTGCCTCAGTTTCTCCTCACAGACTGCCTGAGGAGTGGGCAGAGAGGGACCACATACAAAACCTTATATACGAGGAGACTATGCCCATGCCAGATCGCCAAGCTGCCAGTAAAGAGAATACAGCGGATCCTCCGTTACCAGGGTCAGAAGCTGTCCGTGACCCATCAGAAGCTGGCCGCAAACCGTTTGTTGAGTAAGATTCCATTTGTGACTTTGGAAGGAGTGAAAATGCATTTATCCCTCTGTAACCATTTTATGTGCAGTAAAATGTCTCAGTGATATCTAATTGTGGCTACCTCTCAAGAAAGGGCTTTGACTTTTCACTTTATACCCTTCTATTTTGTTTCAATGTCTTATAATAAGCATTTACTTTTTTCACGGAAATTTTGTTGAAGCTCGGAGGAATAGTAGGGGGTAGTGTCTGGGAGAGAGAAGGGCTTTCTCCATGCTCGTGGGCGATGGGTGGGTGCTGTCGCAGGGGGTCTTCGTGTGCTCGGGGCTTGGGTTGTTCTCTCCCAGCCTCGCTTACTGGGGAGACCCCACAGGACCACCAAGGATGCGCTTATGTCACAAGGCCATGGTTTCCTGGTAGCATTGAGGTGGGCTGGGACAGTCGGGGAGGGTCTCCCACAGGAGGTAGGCATTGAAGGGTGATAAGAATTGACTAGATGGGAAAGAGAGCAGAAGGGTGTTCCAGAAGGGACGCTGAGTGAAGACTTAGGAGTCAGACAGGTGTGAACTCAAATCCTAGCTCTTTTACCTACCTGCTGTGGGACTCTGAGCAAACTCTGTCATCTCTCTGACCCTCGGTTTCCTCATCTAGGCAATGTGGATCCTAATGTTATGTAAGGGTTAAAATTAGGTTGTGCTCACTATGTGGAAGCTATTGTTTTTATCGGTAGGGGTCCCAAGGCTGGGGGATGACCCCAGGGAACTCAAAAGTACCCCGACAGATGTCCAGGACCCCATCCTGAAAGGCGGAGGGTCAGGGAGTGTTGTGTGGAGACGCGTGGAAGGGAGGTACTTTGTTCTAGGAGGGGCTCCCAGGTCGCTGGATGAGGGCAGCTTGGCCCACACTCCCCACAGCCTGGGTGTCGCAGCGGCCAGCTGGCGCTCATCTGCATGGGCTCCGCCTCCCCAGCAGGCTCCTGTGACATCACAGAGCAGGACATCATGCTGCCCTGGAATCTGAAGCCAGGGTGGGATTCTGGCTGCCACCTGGGGCCTCGCAGACTGGGATTTGAGTCCCAGTGCCACCTCTCACTCATGGTCCGTCCTTGCACAAGTCAGGTGCCCTCTCAGTTTCTCCCTCTGTGACATGAGAGAGGGTGGACCCACCTCTGAGGTCGCTTCAAGCTAGGATAGTCTGTGCGAGTTTGGAACTAGTTGTCAGACCCCGGCACAGGGCCTGGTACCTATGAGGGGCCCAGCCAGCATCTGGTGAGTGAGTGAGTGAATGAATGAATGAATGAATGAACTAATGAACACACCAGAAAAGGACTGAATTGGATCATGAATACTTCCTCAGGGCCTTTGCACTTGCTATTTCTTCTGCTCGGAACATTCTTTCCCCAGTGATTTTCCATCTGGAGAGAGCACGGGACCCGGCTTTGACCCCAGCATGGCCCCATTCGGCACGGGCCTTGAACTAGACCCCCAGCCTCACTGAGCCAGTTACCTCGCCTGTAAAATGGAGACCGAGGTTTGCCTGTTGCTCTGCTTTGTGCTGCGCCGTGCCCGGGGCACCCCTTGGTTGAGGTGCCTGTTCCCCTTGATTGCCCTTGGCGGTGGTCCTGTCTGCCCCATCCAGCCCCCACTGTCTGCACTGCCTGGAGGGCTGGAGCTGTTCCTCTCCCCTAGGCTGGCACGTGGCAGGTGCCAGTAAAGGTCAGCTGGGTGGACGAATGCCCGCGTTGCCGGACTGTTCTACGAAAAGCACGAGACAAGGAAGGAGAAAGCGCCCTGCCGGCCCTAAGGCCCTGTGCCCGGTCATCGCTGTCGTCTTGAAGAGACTCAGCCCTGGCCACGGCCACGTGGCTCTGCCCCAGGCTGCCTCGCTAGGTGGCCCCGAGCCTCTGGGCAGAGAATTCAAAGCAGTTTCCGCTCACACCACCACACACACACAGTGTGTCCCTGTGACTCGCTTTAGAGGAAGTGCCGGGAATGTCTGTCTCATAAGGGACAATTAACAGCTCACCTTCCACGATGACGATGACGGTCACGCACTCTAGAGGGGCCCCCAGCTGCGGCCACATTGCCTGACGTTCCTGCAGCCCAGGGCCAGCAGAGGCAGCGGGCCCAGCAGACAGCAGGCCCGGGGGGCGCTCAGGAGCCTGCCCCCACCCCTTCTTGGGAGCCAGGCCACCCGCTCCTGCAACACTCTCTTGGCCCATGAACCTCAGGCTTGTGCTCTTGATAGTTTTCCAAGTGCAGGTCCTCTCGTTTGCTCTGCATGCCACGTCTCTGTAACACGACTCACCCATTTTACAGCTGAGAAAACAGACTTAGAGAAGCTCATGGCTGGCTTACTCAGACAGCGTAATCTGACCCAGCCTGTCCTTCTGGACCCTACAGTTTGGTGGGGGTGTGATATTTAAAAACCACTTACATCCTGGTGGGGTGGGGCACATGGAAAGGGGCTGGGCTAGGCGGGAGGTGACTGTTTAGCTGGGTCCTCAGACTGCAGAATTTTGACAGGTAGGGTGCCAGGGAAGACTTGATTCAAGTGAGTTCTGGGTGTGTGTGTGTGTCTGTGTGTGTCTGTGTGTGTGTCTGTGTGTGTGTGTGTGTGTGTGTGTGTGTGTGTGTGTGTGTTTGAGGTACCAAGGGCTGGGAAACGAACCCGGGACCTCCCATGTGGGAGGCGGGCACTTAACGGCTTGAGCTCCATCCACTCCCAGGGTTGGTTTCTTAAGATCAGAGAATGGCTGGTGTCTGGGGTAGGTAGGGCAGGCAGGAGGGGGAAAGGACTGGCAGGAGAGTCGGTCTTGAAAGCTGGCATATAGTAAGTGCTCAGGAAATATTGGTGGAACAAGCATAGTCACATTTGGACCTTTACCTGTGGGTGGTGGGGAGCCATTGATTATTCTTGAGTGACAGAGTCTGAGCCATGTTGGAGAAAGAGGGGACTCTGGGGAGGTAGAAGTGGGGTGTTAAATCTCCTGTGTGTGTGATTCTAAAACCTTCTCCTGCCCTATCCCCACGGCTTCTCCCCAGCTCCCTCCTCAGCTCTCAAGGTGCCATCAGCTCCCTTCTCTTCCCAAAGCTTGAGTCCCCAAGAGCGCATTTGTCATCCTGGCCATAGGAGGGAGTGTGCCTGTGCTGCTCATAGGCTCCAGAGTCCAAGAGGAGTGACCTAACTCGGGGAGACGAGTTTGATGGAGGCCAGGCCAGCTGAGCCCACCCCAAGGCTCAAGTGGGTCACTTCCCCCCTGCTGGAACCTGTATTTCTCTCCCCTGCTCCAGGGGCCTCCCCACTGTCCCACAACCCTGGGAAGGTGGCTCTGTCTTGGGCAGGCCTAAGATCCTATTGTTCTCTCATCCTCTCCACCACTGCGCATAGGAGGAATTCCTGGTCCTGCTTTTTCCAGATGAGAAAAATGTAGCTCAGAAAGGTGAATTCACTCTCCCAATGCCACACAGCTTAGCCCTTGGTAGAGCAGGGTGGCTCTGGCTGTGTCCAGAGCCGGTGGTCTTGCCAAGTGGAGGTCTGTAGACCAAGCCAGGCTGGCTACAGCAGATCACCTGGGAAGCCTGTGGAAAATTCGGTTTCCCAGCCACCAATTCCCAGCCCCCCAGATTCTAATTCTTTTGGTCTTGGTGGGGTAAGGGATAGGCAGGACTGGTGTTTGAAAAAGGTGCCCAAATCTGTTGTGATGCACAGCCAAGCTGCTACCCTGTGCCACCACCAAACGGTGTTGAAAGCATCACAGATTATGGGAAGCAAAAAGGAAAAAACCCTGAAAAGAATGGAAAGAACGTAGCCCAAATGCTGGCAGTGGTTGTGCAGGGCTGGAAGGGCAAGATTATTATTTTGTGCCTTACTTTTCCTTTCAACTTTTCTACATTTTCCAAATTGTCTTTAGTGAACATGTATTGCTTTTATATTGAAATAAGCAAATGACAGAGCATCTGTTTGAGAACATTTGGAGAGATGAGAGAGAATGAGATCTGGAGTTGTGTAGAGATGCCCTGCTCTACCCCTCCCCAGCCTCTGGGACCTGGTCAGGGCACTTGATCCCCTGAGCCTCAGTTTCCTCATCTGTAAAATGGGGTTAAGGAAACCTTAAAGTGTTGCTGAGAGTAGTAAGATAATTCCCCGCAATCAGTAATTGTCCCCCCTCCCTCTCCGGTAACCATGCCCCTTACCTTGGGCGCTTCTTCCTGCCAGTGCCCAGCCAGAGACTAGGGGCTGGAAGGGCTCTGGAGGCTATGTCAGCCAACCCCACTTTACAGATGGGGAAACTGAGGCCCAGAGCAGCTGTAGGACTTGGTTGCCAGCTCCGTTTCCCCAGCCGAGGGAGGGGGACATACAAGTGTTTGCCGCGCATCTCTCTCACCGCCGGCGCCTTAGTGTGTGTGAGGGGGCAGCAAGTCACCATCTGTGTTTTCCAATAAAAGAAAATGAAAATTGAAGCACATTAAAAATAGCTCAATTGGGATTCCGTGCAGAGCTCTGAAGCCTGCTGCGGCAGAGACGCCCCGCCTGCCTCCTCCCTCCTCCAGCCTGGCACCGCCGCCACCAGGAGTCATCTGAGGCGACAGTCTCCTGGGGGCTTCTGGGAAGGGGCCAGGGCACAGGCGGTTTCTGATAGCACCAGGCTCCAGTAGACACCCCCAAATTCCAGCTTCCCAGCTGCTTATATACCAGGGTTTTGGGGTCCCACTGGAGACAGGAGGAGGTGAACTCAGAGCCATATCCCCTTGCACTGGGCAGACCCTGGACCCACCCACCCCTGGCAGGTCCCCAGGGCTCTCAGCTGGAGCTCCCATCTCCTGAGGATGTCACGTGAGGGACGCCCAGCAGCAGGAAGGAAGGCAGATTCATCTGGGGGGTCTAGAGCCCTGGGTTCCCAGCCCACCCCCTGCTCTGAGTCCCTGGGCCTTGAGCAACCAGGAGCCCCTCTGGCACATTTCCTCTGTAAAACAGGTAGATAAAGGCTGTGGGAATGGAGCAAGCATGGGCTTCCGAGCCACCCCCAGCTCAGCCCCTTCCTGGCTTTCTGACCTGGGGAAGCCCCTTCCCCTCTCTGAGCCTTGGTTAGAAATGGAGGTGATTGTAGGAGTTTCCTCCTACCATTATGTGAGAGGGTGGAATGAGAAGGCATCGGCAAGCCCTTAGTGCAGTGCTTGGCATAGGGTAGGGGCTCCACAAAAGGCCCTTATCAGCATCGTTCTCAGCTTCGGTGTTTTTTCCCTGAGCATTGGGAGCACAGTGACCTGAGCTCAAGGAAGCCCAGGGGAGGTCGTGTGCGAGGGCATTTTGCCCACAGCTGCTCACCAGCAAGGCAGGGGCGGGTACCCGTCCAGGCTCCCGGCCTGTGCTTCAGAGGTTTCTTCCTCCCCGAGGGGCACGACCCTTGGCAGAGTCCTCCCACACCTGGGACCTCAGTTTCCGCTCAGACCTCTGAGGGGGACGAGGGGGCACCATTTTTACCCCTGAAGCAGAGCCCCTCACCTGGCGGGCCTGCCAGGGGCCGAGTGAGCTGGGAGTGGACAAGGTTCAGGGAGGCCTGGGGTGAGTGGGGCTCGTGGGGGCTGAGCCGTCAGTGGCCGGGGTGGGGGAGACAGCCGCTTTCTCTACTGGGCGCTGCAATGACATGGTTCTCTTTGCTGCTGCAGCGAATGGCCACCAGCTTTGTGGCTGAAAACCACCTCCTAAGTGTGTACTATTAAGTTCTGGGCCAAATGGGCTTCACTGGGCCGCTGTCCGGAGGCTCCGCTGTCCGGAGGCTCCAGGGGAGAAGCTGTTTTCTTCCTCTGCCATCTCCTGGAGGCTGCCTGTACTCCTCGGCTTGTGGCCCCTCCCTCCGTCCCCAAGGTGCCTCTCGCCAATCTCTCTCGTCCTCACACCTCCTCTCTAAACGCTGACCCTCCTGCTTCCCTGCTTCCAGAGCCCCTGGGATGACATCGGGCCCACTGGCTAGTCCAGGATCGTCTCCCCATCTCAACCTCCTTCACTTAATCACCGCTGCACAATCCCTTAGGCCAAGTGAGGCGACACAGTCACAGGCTCTAGAGATTAGGAGGAGGACATCTTTGGGGGCCACTTCTCTGTCTTCCCCAGAGTCTGCCTTAGCCTTAACCAGAAGGAGGGGGCTAATTTGACAATAACAATATCAGAGCTTCCTTTGCTCCGTGCCGGGTCATGCAGACATTTGAATTATAATAACCACGGTGGACATTTTACTGAGCGCCGCTGAGACACTGGCCTAAGCACTTTCCGTGCATGATCTCAGGACAACTGTCTGCAAGCCGGGTGCTGATGCTGTGCCCATTCCGTGGCCAAGGAAACTGAGGCTCAAGGAGAGAAGGAAGGGACCTGCCTGAGGTCACTGGGCTGGAAAGCGGGGCTCATGTCCACATCTGACTTGAGTCTGTTCTCTCAACCCCCCGGGAACATGCCACTTCCTCAGTGTTCAGACTCAACCCCGGGTGCCCCTGCCACTGCCCACCTGCCTTCCCGCCCTGCCACCCTGCCCATGCCACTACCTGCATTTGCCCCTTGCTCTGATGGTGGGGTCAGGAATGCCCTCACCAGTCTGGGGGTTCCTCTGGGCAGAGGCCGTGGCTGGAGTAGGTGCACAGTAGGTGCTCAGTGGGAGGGTGTGTTGGAATTGAAGGACAGGAAGAGTTGGGGGGAAGGGAGGGTGTCAAGGACCAGGTGTGAGAGAGGGAGTGTGTGTATGTCTATGTCCAGGTGGGAGTGGGGAGTGGGGCTGGAGTTCAGACGATCTGGCACCAATTCTGGCCAGACCACCGGGTGGGACACGTGGCCTTGGCCCTGGCCTTCCTTTCTGAGGCTTTTCGTCTGTATGATGGGGCTCCCGTCACACTCTGCTGGGTTAAGGGAAGTAGGGAGAGCAAAGCCAGGCATTCGGGGGCACTGGCGCCTGAATCCGTGTCTGTGAGCACCTTTACTGTCCTCTGCTCCAGCCCTGGGGCTCCCCAGCTCCCCGGCTCCACCTCCCAGCGGGGTTTCTGGGTCTGTTCTCCAGGTCTGTCACTGGTTGTAGGTGCCGAGTCCCTGCAGACTCCCCTTGGCATCTGGAACCACTCCCCAGGCTGTCTCTAATGGGAGCTGCCTCCATGCTGTGCTGACAGCCCCTTGGGCCTCATCCCACGGTCTGACCACTCGCCCTCTGCGCAAGGAGCTCCCGATGCCAGCCTGGGTTCCCTGAACAGCTGCAGAGGGGAGAGAGGCCCAGGTACGGGACGGGGGCCTCCTGGCAGGAGCACGTGCCATCCATGCGCGCCCAGCCACAGACTCAGGGAGGATTCCTTAGGAACTCCCTGTTCGTGGCATCCTCCATCAGGGCCTTCCCGCTTCCCCAGAGAGCTCAGCCGTCACCAGCAAGAAATGGGACAGATAATTGCAACTTTAAATAAGGCCAAGTGAGCACTGCCTGCCAGGCCCAGCAAGGATGACTCGAAGTTTTGAGGGGAGGCAGCGGGGAGCCCCAGATGGTGCCTAGAATCCCAGAGCTGCCTGGTGATCCCAGGCAATTTGCTGCCTCTCTTTAAGCCTTGGTTTCTTCATCCATTAAATGGGGACCCAATGGCATGATCTTTGAAAAGGAGCTAGCACAGTGCCTGGCACACAGTAGGTGCTTGTAGTAGCACATAGTAGGTGCTCTCTAGCTGGAAGTTAGGATTATGATTCCAGCTGTTAAATCCAGCTGCCCTTCCCAACCACCCCAGAGGTCCCTCTGGGAGCCGTCTCTGTCCCGTTGGCCTCCGGATGAATAAGAGTTGATAGTAATCACAGTTCTAACCTCTTCTGAGCTAGACTGACTGCCGGGCCTTGTGCTAAGAGCATTGCATTCGCACCTGTGATTTGGTCTTGTACTCCTGGGGACAGTGGGAAGAGGGAGGGCCAGCCAGGAAAGGGTTGGGAGCCCCATCAGCTGGTGGGGATGAGACCACCCACCAGACGCTTTAACCCTGTCAGAGAATCTCATCCCAGCGGGGCGCACAGCAGCGTGGTGAGATGCTTGAGGTTCCAGATCCAATTTTCCAATTAGAGCAGGAATTCCTGAGCCTGCTCCCAGCGTCAGTGGGTCTGACGGGGCTGCTCCAGGCCAGTGCTCCCACCCCCCTGCCACAGAATTCCTGGTAAGAAGGAGCCCCAGTGTGGGGCCAGGGAGCGGAGGGCTGCTCAGGGCAGGGAGCTGGCTCCTGGGGGTACCAGCAGGGTGGTGTGGCCGGCAGCTTGGGGAGCTGCTCCTTGGCTCGGCTCTGAGGCAGGGCCAGGTCTGCTGTGTCTGTGGCCTTTGCACAAGGCCACTTGCTCACCATTTGGCATGGCCCCTCCTCATTGCTGGGTGAAAGCTGTCTCCTGATCACACTGGACACCAAGGGCCGTCCCGTCCCATCTACCAGCCCAGCGTTGCAGGACCCCAGCTTCAGTCCAAACCTCAGGCCAGGAAAGGGGATCAGACCCACTCTGGAGGGAGAGCTGGGATCTCAGAGAAGAGGCATCCAACCCAAGCTGGGGTTTGAGAGGTGGTCAGGGAAGGCTTCCTGGAAGAGGAGATGCCTGAACTAAGTCTTAAAGGACCAATAGGAATTTTCCAGACAACAAAGGTGGACATTCTGGGCAGAGGAAACACTCGGGCAGGGCAAGGAGGCAAACGGAGAGCCTCGCATGTTTAAGGACGTCATCTTTCCTACCTCTAGGCCTGTGCTCGTGCCCACCTGCCTGCCTCCTTTCAGAGGGGCTGTTCCAGGGCAGGGTATGAATGAGAGCAAGGGCTCTGCAGAGGAAACAAGAAGCTGTGGGCTGAGATGGTGAACAGACCGGCCTCGTGGGGTGGGGGGGCCCTGCCTGGGGGTAACAAGGTGCGGTTGGGATCAGAGGCCAAGGCCAGCCCCCAGAAGGCCTTGAACGTCAACCTGGTCTCGCTGGTCCCCACAGGGCAGGTAATGAAGGCATCTCTGCCTGCTCCTTTATCACTGGCTCAGTTTCCTAGGACAGCCCTGGGCTAGAGGCCTGTAAGCCCCTAGTGAGGAAAGGGGATCCCGCCCTCCCAGAACTGAGTCTCACCTCCCCTCGGAAGCCTTCTGTGATTTCATGGAATGAGTCTCTAGCATAGTCATGCATGGTCTAGCATAGGATGTCTTCTCCGCCACCACTCCCTCCACCAGAAGTCCAGAACAGCCCATGGCAGGTGATGTGGCTATCTTGGCCCACCTTGGTCTCCTCCAGATGCTCCCCAGAGGCTGCAGAGGCATCTATAGGTTGTGATGGAAAGAGCACTGGACTGGGTATCGGAGACCTTGTCCCTACCCACTCCTGCTCTCTGGCAACAGCCTCTGCCTCCGGGTCAGACCATGCCTGCTTCCCGACTCCATGCTGCCACTCTCGGAGCCTGGCAGCCCACCCTTCCTGACCCCACCACCTGCCTCTGCCCTCACATGAGACTCTGGACTCCCAAAAGTCTCCTTGGGGTCGTGGAAGGAGTTTGGGTCATATAGCCCAGAAATCAAATTCTGCCTTCCCTGCCAAGTTACAACGGGATCTTGGGCCACTAACTTGTCCTCACTGAGCTTCAGTTTGTTTTTCTGCAAATAGGGACAATGATACATCCCCTGAAGGGCATGGGGAGGTTTAGATGAACTCAGAGGCGATCCTGGAAGTCCATTGCCTGGCACAGTGCCTGGCATATAATAGGTGCTCAGTAAGCAGTAGCCATGATGACGGCAAGGTTGGAAATGGGGGTGGGATTCCCTCACCTCCTGGCCAGTCCGCCTCCCTGCAGCTGGCTCAGCGTGCCCCCCCCAGTGCCTTCTCCACCCCAAGGGCCCCCCTTATTTCTGACCCTGCCCCTTCTCGGGCCCTTTCCACTGTCATTAACTCTTCCATGTCCCACTATGCCATGAGCCTCACCAGCTTCTGCCAGAAGCTCTCAGAGCTGGCTGTTTGCCTGGCGCCGCCTCTCAGGATTTCAGGGGTGTTGGGGAACACATAGTACCTGATGATGAAGAACACGGAGGCTCTGATCATGAAGATGATGGTGGGAAATTGCTGGGCGGCTCTCCCGTGAAACATGGATACGTGAGAAAACGTCCCCACGGAGCTGTGCCTGCTCAGCCGCGTCAACTGCCAAGCACACAGTTGGCATGTGAGCCCGGGCAGCGAGGGAGCAGGCGGAGTCACGCTGAGCAGGGCCAGTGCCCAGGGTATTCTGTCACTGTGCCCACGCTGCCAAGGGCCCTCTCAGGGCTGGCGCCAGAGGGGAGCTGTAACCTGGGAGGATGCAGCCACTCGGGAAATGTCCTCCGAGGCAGTGGCCGTTCTCGAGTGAGGACTTTGGAACCATCATGCCTGAGGTGGGGTATTTGCTTTGCTCCTGCCTAGCTGTGTGGCCTGGCACAGCTAGGTCTATAAAATGGACCATTTACACACGAGAGTGCAATGGCAGCAGGTCAGGCCACCCCATCTTCGATGGCTGCCTGCTGCCCTCAGGACGAAGCCTCAGCCCTCTGGTCTGGGAGCTCAGTGGTATCTGGCGTGCACGTTCCCTCCGCCTTCTTTGCCTCTCTTTGCAGCTCCCTGAGGAGGCCATGCTCGCTCTCTCCTCCCAGCCTTTGCTCAAGCTGCTGCCTCTGCCTGGGACACACTTTCCCCTTCTCTCAGGTCTTCTCCTTTCTCTCCATCCTTTTGCCTGGCTGTCTGCTACTCAATATTTGGGGTTCAGGTGAGGTGTCCTTTGAGAAGTGTCCTTTGGCCCCCTGGCAGGGTTAGGTCTTTCCTGTGCTGTGGAATTATGTCTCTTTATGCCTGGGGTCCCTTCTAGACTGCACCACAGGGCCACAGTGGAGGTGGGACTGACCCCAGACTCGAGTTTACCTTTGCAGGCCCCTGGGTGAGTGGCCCAGGCCTAGGCAAGGTGGGATGCGATCAACAGGCCATGTGGGGCCCTGCTGAAACCTGTTATTTGGAGGCAGAGGGAAGCCAGGGGAGCCAGGTTCAGAGGCAGCAGGACAGAACCCAGGATGCCAGCCTGAGCAAGGGGCCAAATCTGAGGTAGAATGTGAAGCCTGGAAGTCCTTGGGAACTAGGGTTTAGCCACTAGACGTTTTTAGGGCTCTGGTGGTCTTGGCTGGGAACTGGTAAGGATTTAGAGTTTTGTTCTAATTGAGCAAGTTCCATGAAGTCAGAGACAATGTCATTTTTTAAAAAAGATTTATTTATTTATGCCCCCCACCTTGTTGTTTGTGCTCGCTGTCTGCTCTCTGTGTCCATTCACTGTGTGCTCTCTGTGTTCATCTTTTCTTTAGGAGGCACCGGGAACTGAACCTGGGACCTCCCATGAGGGAGAGAGGCTCTCAATCGCTTGAGCCACCTCAGCTCCCTGCTTTGTTGTGTCTCTCATTGTCTTTCCTCTCTGTCTCCTTGTTGAATCATCTTGTTGTGTCAGCTCGCTGCACCTGCCCATCGTGCCAGCTGGCTGTCTTGCTCGTCTTCTCCAGGAGGCACCAGGAACCAAACCTGGGACCTCCCATGTGGTAGGCAGGAGCTCAATTGCTTGAGCCACATCTGCTTCCCACAATGTCATTTTTTGATTCTCCAGTACCAAGCATGGGCCTGGCATGTAATAGGCGTTCAGTAAATGCAGGCTAGCTGGATGAGAGAAGTGGATGTATAGATGTATAAGTGAAAGGGGTAAATGGATAGATAGGAAAATGAGTGGGCAGATGGATAGATGAATGGAAGGAAGAAAGGGAGGGGGAAGAAGGGGTTGAAAGGAAAAAGGGAGATTGGTTTGGGAAAAGGGATGGGTGGTTGAATAGATACCTAAATGGCAGGTTAGTTGTATGGATGAGTGGATGAATGGATGGTGGGTTATTGAATAGAATGGTAAATGGATGGGGAAGTGAGTAGGTGGATGGATGGATGAATGCATGGATGGATGGATGGATGTGCAACTGGGTGGATGGGTGGGTGGTTGACAAGATGGCAGAATGGTTTCATAAATGTTACTTGGATTGAGTAGTTCAGTGGATGGATGAGTATGAAGATGGGTGAGTGGATGAATGGATGGGTGGGTGTGTAGGTAGGTGGATTGTTGGTTATGTTAATGGATGAGTGAGTGGGTGGATGATGGATAAGTGAAAAATAGGTATGTGGGTGGGTGAATAGATAGGGGGGAGGATGAGAAGATGGCAGGATAGTTTCATGGATGATTGCAAGGATTGGATGGTTGGAAAGATAGATGGATGGTCGCGTGTGTGGGTCAATTGGTGAATGAATGAACAGTAACATTTTCATATGGCTTAATGCCTGACATCTTGCCCAGAAGCAGAGGGGTGTTCTAGGTTCAGGGATTTGAGTTAATTGTCTTTCACTGGGGGAAACCAGTGCCAATTAGGCAAATAGATCCAGTCCCAGCAGGTCCTGGAGCAGGCTCGCTAATTGACTCCAACCTGAGAGACCAGAGCTTGGACTTACAATGGTCTGTGTCTTATTGATTTGTAATTACACTCCCCTCACATGCAAAAAGGATTTGAGGTGACCTATAATATTAAACCTGCATGTAATGTGATGGTTAAAATTAGAAAGAGAGAGACCATTTGGCAGAGTTGTTAAAAAGTATAACTGGTTCAACTCCTGTATTTGCCCCTTACTAGCTGTGTGACGTTAAACAGGTTGCTTAATCTCTCTGAATCACATTTCCCCCCATCTGTAGGAAGAAAGGAAGGGAGGAGGTTGGGGGGAAGATGGATGAGATGGATGAATAGCTATCATCCGGGTATAACAGTCCTAGACTATTATACCGGATGCTAGATGTATGGGTGGGTTGATGAATGGGTGGTAGGTTACTGGGTGAGTGGAATGGCAGGCATGAATAGCATACGAGAGAAGAGGAATGGGTGAATGGATGGATGGGTGGATGGATAAGTGGGGGCAATAATTCTACCGCATAGGTGGTCGTGAGCATTCAAGGAGACAATACATGTGCCACTTCAGCGCAGTGGCTGGTACTTAGTAAGTACTCGGTGAATTTCATAGTGTACGGAGCCATCATGGTACCCGAGACCCCGTGTTCTGAAGGAAAAATCCAGACACCCAGACTGATGGTGTAAACAGGGAAGAGCATTTGATGCCTGGGCAGGCTTGGGCTGGGGATGTGGGGATGGGGGTGATTTTAACAGGGAGGCTGCTCTGCCCGCAGGTGTTTGCAGCCCATTTGAGGGGCTGGGGAGTAAAAGACAGTCATGGGGCAGGGTGACAAGTGTGATGAGGAGACACTCATAGGACGGTGGGCACCCAGGTTCCAGAGTCATCAAGAAAGGCTTCTTGGAGGAGGTGACATTTGAGTTGGGCCTTGAAGGATGGGTTTGAGAGTCCCAGGCAGGTCAGGAGGGCAAGGAATGTTGTAGGAAGGAGGGACAACGCCTTGAGTGCCGGGTGGCAGATCGGCGTTCTGTCCAGGGGGCAGAGGGGAGATCAGCTGTAAAGAGCTGGGGGAGCCGGGCCTCCTGGCTCCATTAGCCAACCTGAGGGGGTCCCGGCTCTGCCATATCTTGCTGAGTAACCACTTCTCTGAACTCTCTTCTCATATTCTGTCAAATGGCCACAACTCCTGCCTCACGAGGTCACTGTTAGGATCTCTCTCACAAGGTGAAACACCAAAGCTCTCAGCCAGCAGCTGGCAACAGTAGGTGCTCAGTAAATGTCAGCAGCCGTGGTTATATGTTCTTACATACTGAATAAAGTTGTGGGAAGGGTCTGTGGTGTCATTTAAGTCAAAGGGCTTTAAAAAGCAAAAGTCACTGGGCAAATGCTGGGAGAGGCAGCCTGGTAGGTAGGGAAGGTTTGAGGGCCAACAGGCCTGGGTTCAATTTCTGACTCGTTCTGTGAACTTGGGCAAGTCACCTAACCTCTCGGAGCTTCAGTTTCCTTATGGCTAAAATGGGACCAGTAACAGGCTACCCTCAGGGTAGCTGGGGGACTATAGGGGCTCTTATGTGTGCAGGGCCGTCCCCACCCCTGCCTTCCTCCTTTCCCTTCCCCACCAAGCCTGGTGTTCATTTACCGCCCACCCCACCCCCAGCAACCCCTTCCCAGACCCCCATCCATCATCCTGTCCTTTGCGAAGGTTAAGTGGGTCCCCAAGCAGCGAATCCAAACTCTCCCGAAGCCCCGGCCACACAATGCGGCCCGCTGTTAGCGAGGCCCGGCTGGCCCCCGAGGATTGGGTTTCAGCCGGGGCAGCCGGCGCTGGCGGATGCCCAGGCCAGCGGCGGGCAGGCGGGGGACAGAGTACAGAAGCCAGCATCGCGGGGACCCCTCCACCTGGGCCTGAGAAAACACGAGCAGGCTCCAGGCAGGCAACCGAGGCAGAGAAGGGCCTCCGAGCGGCAGGAGGACAAGGAGAGGTATGTGCTGCAAGGGTCCTCGGGCAGAAGGATTTCCCATTAGCTGGGTCCCCTTTCTGTGAGCCTGAGGTCCCGAGCAGGGGGCCGAGCTGGAAAAACAACGTGCTGTCTGTTGGCAGGTTTCATTTTTAGAAAATCTGCAGCCTTCCGGGAGCTGGCCTGGGACCATTCTGGCATTGCCACCCCCAGCTGGCCTTGCAGTGGGCTAGTGAACCTGAGGCCCTCTTGAGCGCCAGTCCTCATCATGTTTCCAGAGGAGAGGACCCAGGAAACTCAGTCATGCTGACCTGGGTTCAAATCCAGCTCTGCTGCTTTCTGGCTGTGTGACTTTGGGCAGATGCCGTAGCCCCTCTGGGCTCAGTTTCCTCATCTGTATGATGGGTATAACAGTCCTAGACTAGCAGGGTGAGCAGAACGCTTAGCTCAGGTCCTGGCACCAAGGTCACTGCATAGGTGAAAGCTCTGAAGGTTTCCCCCTCTCTTTTGTGAGGCATTATAGCCTGATAGCTTCTGGGATCGGACCAAAGGGGTCAAATCCTGCCCTGCGCTTTACCAGCCAAATGGCCTTGGGTGAGTCCTTGGTCTCTCTGAGCCTCAGTTTCCCCATAAAGTTGTCCTGATGTCTACGAGACAGTGTTGATGAGGCATCTGCCCAGTCAGCCTCCACGGATGTCAGCCACTGTTGCTGCTGCTGTAGTTACAGACCAGCCTTTGCACATTACAAAAACCTAACACATCCTTGGATCCTCAGAACAGCCTTGTGAGGTGTGCAGGGCCAGGAGTTTGCCATCCCTGTTTTACAGATGAGCAAACTGAGGCTCAAAGGTGAAGTGACTTTTCTAAGTCACCCAGCTTGACAGTGGCCTTGCCTCATCATCTGATCCCTGACTGTCGACTCCTCTTGGAATTTCTCCTTTGGACCATAGATGGGGGCTCTGCCTCCCAGGCCTTGACAGCATAAGTCAGGCCTCCAGGCGTGGCTGGATCTCTACCTGGCCATGATGCAGCGGACAAGCCTGGCTTCCAGTCACCTCGGCCCCGCTAGCCCCAGACAGGGAGCCGCAGGAGGTGCTGGGAAAGGTCCAGAGTGGCATCTGCTGCCGGGGTCACCTGCCAGGCTGGTTTGCTGCTGAGCTGAGGGCTGCAGGCTGGGCTGGGGGCAAAGACCCCCAAGAGTAGCTAGCTACCAGGTGTCCTCCCCTCTGCACCTTCAGTCCCCCAGCTAGGGCCCCGCTCTCGCTTAATTTCCTCTGCCAATGACTCTGTGGCCCAACAGTTGTCAGGACAGACCATGTCACTACCCTCCTCAAGAATCCTCCATGGCTCCCCGCTGCCTATAGGACCAGATCCAAACTCCTTAGCCCCACAGGCAAGGCCCTACACGTTCTGGCCCCATCCTGTGCTGTTATATTCTTCCACGGAATGCTTTGCTTCATCCACACAGGCCAGACACTCCAGCGTGGTGCGGTGATTAAGAACATGGGCTTTGTTGGGAGGGCACAGCTCTGCCACTTCCTGGCCATGGAAACCTTGAACAACCTCTCCAAACTTTAGTTTTCCCATCTATAAAGGGGGTTAATAAAGTACCTACTGTAGAAATAGATATGACAAAATGCGATCATGAATGCTAAACACTGAGCCCAGAGTCTACCACTGAGAACCAGTCAAATGGTGTTAGTATTGCCCAGACTGCCCCTAAAGTTTCATGCCTTCACACTGCTGTGCCCTGTGCCTGGCATACCCTTCTGCCTCCCAGCTCAAATGCCACCTCCTCTGAGACACCTTTCCTAACTCCATGGTCCTCTGAGTTTTCTGGTTCCTGGCTTAGACTAGCCGTCTCCTAGAAAGAAAGGACCCTGCTGATCTGTCCCTGCATTCCCAGTGCCCAGCAGAGGGCCTGGCACACATTAGGTGTAGATGTTCATTGAATGCCTATGACCTTGTTACTTAACCCAGCCAGAGGGAGGGGAAATCAGGGATGACTGCCAAGAAGAAGGGTTCTTTGAGCCAAGGCTTGAAAGAGAAGTTAGCCAGGTTTGCAAAGCAGGAAAAGCCAGGCATTCCAGGCAGAAAAATCTGGCAGGGTCAAACCACCCAGGCTCCAGGAAACATAGTACCTTCTGCAAGCAGAAGGAGATTCAGGATGGCTGGACGTTAGAGATGTATGCGGAAATGACTAGAAGGTCACGAAGCTGGTCCTGTCGGCAGAGGTCTTGAATGCCGCGTTGAGTAGATGGGACTTTCTTCTGCAGGCAGTGGCCGCCCTGAAGGATATTAATCTCAGGTACGACGTGATCAGACATGGGCTTTAGGAAGATCACCCAGCTGTAGCGTGGAGATCAAATGCACCTACTATGTGCCAAGCCCAGTTTTCCTTGCTGATAACAAGGCCAATGCAGAACTCCCTTCCAGAGGGTGGGATAGAGAGGAAACCAACTCCTTCCTCCCCATGGAACGACGGCCCTGGGAGACATCAGCTCAACAGGACTCACCTACATGACATCACTTTAATTCTCACAATGATGCTTTTTTATGGATGAAGAAACCTAGGCCCAGAGAGAAGCGCTGATTTGTAGTCACACACCAAAGAGTGTCAGATGCACGGTTCTAGCCTGTGCCCTAACCCCTGCTGCCCCCCTTTCCTTTCCCTCCTGCCCTCAAGGTTCACACTGACAGAGAGAACAAATACACACATAGAAACACACACAGAATTTTTGGGTTGTGTTCTCTGTTTTGTAAGGCTGTAGCCATGGCATCCTAGAGTAACACAGATGTTATTTCAGAGAGCTGAATCAGAGAGCTGTGGGTTCAAATCCCAGCCCTGCCTGAGTGCCCTTGTGCAGGTTGCTTCCCCTCTCTGACTCAGTTTTCTCATCTGTAAAATGGGGATGATAACAGTATGTACACCGCAAGTTGTCCTGAGCCTGAAATGACATTTGGAGCGCCCAGCCCCATTCCTGGCACACCATAGGTGCTTAATAAAAGTTCCCTCCTCACATCTTTGGAATGCTCACATACTGTCCTAAAGAATCTGGCCCAGGAGGGGGTAAGGCAGAGCTGACTGGAGGAGGGGAACCCGAGCGGAGAGGGGAGCAGGGGCGAGAGCAGGGGGTGGCGGGAAGGTCCGCCAGGGCCCCTGCACAGCCACTCTCCCATCAACCTAACGCTAACGACTTCAGTGTGTCTCCCCATTTGACTCAGATATTTCTGAAATGCACACTGCTCATTCACACATAGCCCGAGGGGCCGATGGGCCTCCCCGGCCTGTGCAATTGGGGCCTCCTGATTGCTTTCTTCTGTGCAGGCTCCAGGAAGGAGAGGGGGTGCGGGTGCAGTGGGGCTGGGTCTAGGGCCAAAGCCGCTCCCCATGGCCCAAATGAATCCTGTTTTCCCACCGAGGAAGGCGCACTGGCCTGGTGGCTAGAGGCCTTGGTTCAAGCCTTCACCTGGATGCTTGGAATCCGAGTGGCCTCAGTTTCCTCATCTACCCACTGGGATTTTTTTTTAATAGACACAAGGGCAGTCAGGGCCTGGGAACTGGACACTCCCCTGGGGTTGGCTGGGATGGGGGGCCAGAGGCAAGTGGAATGAAAGTGTCAGGCAGGGTAGAGGGTGGGTAGCACCAGAGAGGCTGGCAAGGATGTGGGTAGATGGGCATGGTCCAGCAAGGGGGCTTGAGAGCTGCTGACCTTCAGTGGACGGCCTCCGCCCAGGTCTCCAGGCTCAGCTCTCACCTCTCTCAGCTCCCTGCCCCCCATCCTCCCAGCACTTCATTCCCATGTACCATGACAGGGCTCACTTCCAAGGCTTTGCCCACGCTGTCCCCTCTGCCTCGAATGCCCTTCCCACTCAGCCTCCCCTGAACTCCCTCCTAATTCCTTCCTGAAGCCTCCATTCAGGTGTCACTGCCTCCAGGAAGCCTTCCCATTTTCTTCCTCTCGTTCTACACCCATCTCCCATTGTGCACAATACCCTGTGCTCCTGGCAGGGTTTGTCGCACCACTTGGTGGTAATTAGCTGTATACAGTGACAATAGCTTCCCCTGCATGGGGGATGGTTATTGCCACAGTGGGGATGGGGGTGGTCCCCAAAGTGTGGGAAGTGAAATGATCTAAGGTAGTTCACTGATGAACATTTTTAATTGTAATAATCTTGTTGTTTATTTCCCTTCTTTATAGCAAGTGATATTGGTTTTCCATTTATAATAATGTTTACTTTATTTCCTCTTTAAAATGCACTTAAGAAAAAAAAGAGTCACTCGGAAGGAAAGTGATGCAGGTAGAAGATAGAAATGGCTGAAATCATAAATCGTGAATGCCGTCTACGTGGAAGGCTCCCGCCTGGGCAGCCCAGAGGGAGCCCCAGCATTCAAGTCCTACAGATCTGGCGGGAGGGGGTGGCTCAGCTTTTGACTGGAGACTTCCTATGGGCCAAGCCCTGTGCTGCTAAGTGTTAGGGCCCCAAGAACTGGGCCTCAGCACCTTCCCTTCAGGTGAAGGATGGGAAACAGGCCATCCAGGGTATCCGTAAGTGCTGGGATATCTGGAAACGCCAGCAGCTGGAGGAGCACAGAGCTGTGGGGTGGTGTGTGTGAATTCGGGAGGACTTCTCAGAGGAGGTGACCTGAGTTGAGACTTCATGGATGAGGAGAATTAAGGCTGGCAAAGAAGAGGGAGCTCAGAAGAAATAGTATGTGTGGGGTACGGGGGTGAGAGAGCACCACCCAGTCTGTGGCTGGAGGCTTGTGTATGGAATAGCCGTGTGACCTTGGGCAGGTAACTGAGCCTTTGGAAGCCTCGGTTTTCCCATCTGTGAAATGGGACAGTATTGACTACCTATTGGCATTGTGGTGAGAATGTTGGTGAAAGCCTGTGTCTCCTACTAGGGGCTCAATGGATGTGAATTCTCTCCCTCTCTAGGTTTTTGTGGTGACGGGATTAGAGGGGAGATGTCTGGAGGGTTATGGGGTGGAGGAAGGAAGTGCCAGTGGTGGAAATAGGGCTTGGCTTCCTGAACCCACCCAGGTTCCCACCGGATTTGTGCTTGGTTTGAGAGGAACAAAAAAGAAACACAGGGCATCCCGGGAGAACAGCCTCTGATGGACTGGGAAGGGCTCCTCAGAGGCTGCAGCCGTCCAGTGCAGATGCTGATGTTTGTCAGATGTTGGCAAGCCTGGCCTGCGGGGTGGGGGAAGTGGGTGGCCTAAGCTGGAGCTTCTCGAACCCGCCTTCACTTTCAGGGGCCACCTAATGAGCCCAAAGGAAATGGCGCGTGTGCAGGCTCTGGGTTGGCCGAAAAGCACTGCACTCAATCTAAAAATAATAGCTGCTGCTTACTGAGGCCCTGCTTTGTGCTGGGCTCCCAGCTGATGCACTACCATTAATTAGTGCTCACATTCACTCTCAGAAGGTTTGATGGCCATTTTCAAGGTGAGGAAACTGAGGCTTAGAACAGCCGTGTATCCAAGGTTACAAGGCAAGTAAGTAGCAAAGTCAGCGTTAGATGTCAAGGCACCTCTGACATCCAGATCCCTGCTTTATCTGCTCTGCTAACCTGTGCCTTTTTGGCAGAGGATGGAAGGTGTCAAAATGAAAAAGCAAAAGGCCAAGGGGAAGTTGGGGAGAGAAAACCAATGTGTTCTCTCCTGCCACAGCCCAGAGGCATAAGGGCTCAGAGCCAGGTTTCCAGGCCAAGTGCAGGATTGGTCTAGCGGGGAGGGCGTGAAGAGGGGGCTGCCCTCCCCCGACCTTTGGAGGGCACCTGCAAACCACTCACTCCCTCTTAGGCCCCTCCTGTCTGTGAACCAGCGAGCCCTCCTGAGATCTAATGCACGTGGCCAGGTGTGATGGGAGGCAGAGGGAGGGAGGGGGGGCAGGAGCTGAGCTTCTGGCCTTAGCTTCTTGGGAGCCTAGGATTTGAACCTCAGTCTTTAGTGAGCGACTTCTGGCAAGTCCTTTGCCCTCTCTGAGCCCGAGTTTCCCATCTGTACACTGAGGATGTCCTCCTCTGGGCTGTGGAATCCTCTATTGCGTGGCCTCTGGGTCAGCCAAGGGGTGGGGCCACCTGCTTGGCAGGCTTGCTCCTCCACCCCATCCCATTCGCTCGCCTCCCTCCCTGGACCCCTTTCTCATCTCAAGCAGAATCTCTCCTCTCCCTTGTTCTACACGGCTCCCAGCAGCTGTTTCTCGGGCCCAGGCAGAGAGCCCGGCTTGGCGCGTCTCCGGCTGAGGCCGATGAGAGAAAACGGGTTAAAAGTTCAGCCCTTGTTCTCTCCAGGAAGAAAAATCTGTAGCATTCTGAGTGTGAAAAGGAAAGCTTTTTTCAGCTCCAAAGTAGCATAATAGAACTTCCCTCCAATTTGCCATCAAAAAGACACCCTTGGCACTGGACTCCACCGTCCCTGGCACCCCATCCCCCACCGCTCAGCCGGCCCCCAGTGGAAAGGGGCACAGTGACCACCAACAAGCCACAGGCGGTCATGGGTGCGCTTCTGCATCCTCTCTTGTCAGCTCGCAGGTCTGACTGAGGTTGCCCTGGGTAGATGCTTCCTCAAGCTCCCGCCCTGCACCCCACCCCCTGCTCTAGTCCATGCCTTCGCCACCTCCCACTTGGACATTCACAGCAGCTCCAACGCTGGACACTCTGCACCCACTCTTCTCATCCGAGTTCAGCTCAGGACATCAAACTAATGGTTTAAAGTGTTAGAAAGTTACAGGGTAGGAGTCAAGAGACCTGGAGCCTCACTCTGCCACGGACTCCTGTGTGATCTTTGGGAAGTCACCTCCCTCTCTGTGCCTCAGTTGCCCAATCTCCAAAATGAGGTGGTTGGGTTGGACCAGGGATAGCATCTCAAAATATGGTGTTTGTTTCTTAGAGCACTGTGGTGAGAAGCGTTGCGCGGCCACAGAGTGTGGCGATTGATTAGTCATGTCTGCCCTGGGCACAGAATTGGGACATGTGGAGCATGCCTCCACATCCGCTCTGCCTAAGCTATGCGTGTGGAAGGCCTGTCAGCTATGACCTTCTAGATCTCTCTGCCTGCTTTCATGGGGTCACTTGCCCTGCAGGATCAAGCCCCACGTTCTCCACCTGTTCCTCTCATAGCTATTTGTATTCATACCTCATCTCCACTACCAGACTCTGAACTGCTTTTCACCCTTTTTTCTCTCTCTGGGTACCCAGCACAGTGCCTGGTATATAATGGGCATCAGGATAGATGTGTGAATGAGTGCTTGAAAGGGGCCAATTTAATTACAGTAAGTGCAATACAATTCAAAAAGTGTTTTAAAACCCCCATGGCAGGGAAGAGGTAGAAGGGAGAGCTCCTCAGCCTGCTGTGGGGGTACCTCGGGCTCCCCATGGCCCTTCAAGTCCCCTCTCTTGGCTGTGTGGCTCCTTCCTTCCAGCTGCCGGAATCAAGGGGGACACGCTGGAGGACTCCAAGCTCCTGGAGAAGGGGCAGGTTTCCTTCACAGGAGGTGTGGACCCAGAGGGACATGGTGGGACAACTGACGGGGCTCAGCTGAGATGGAGGTGCAGCCCCTCTGAGGCTTGTGTTCCCATTTGTGAGAATTTGAGGCAAGCTGCAAAGTGCACAGACACCCAGAGTTTGACTTAAAATTTCAAGGGTTTTGTGGGGGACCATCACGCGCCCATCCAGGAGACCCCAAGCTAAGACCCTCCCTGGAAGGGGCAACCTGGGGAGGTGAGACATGATTGGCTAAGAGGTGGAAGGGCAGGCGCTGAGCCTAGAGCTGGGGAACCTGGAGGAATGGAACCAGATGACAGGCTAGAGTGTGAGCGTAGGTGGGCTTATGGAGAGGAGAGGTGGGGCCTAAGGGAGTTTGGAGGATTGGAGCCGCATGACTGGGGCAATGGAAGTGGGTGGGGCTGTGTGAGGACAGAAGGACTTGGAACTTGGAAGGGATGGGGCAAGTGATTGACAGCACCTGATAGGTGGGGCATGTCTGTGACCTTCTGCTCTTCCCACAGAAACGCTGATGGACTCCACCACTGCCACGGCCGAGCTGGGCTGGATCGTGCATCCTCCGTCGGGGGTGAGTCCATGGCCTCCAAACCCTGCTTGGCATCCCAGTATTCTCTGGCTCCTCCCTCACATTCCAGCCGCTTTCCCTCCTCCAGGGCCCAGAGCCAGGCCTCTCATTGCCTCAACCCTCTGGTCCCCTACTATTGATGGAGAGCCAGTTACCATGACGACATGCTGGCTGCTCTCTGCCTTTATCCCAGGGAATCCTCAGGGGTGGCTGAGAAGTAGGTACCCACACTACCCCATTTTACAGATGAGGAAATTGAACTGTCATTTCCTGAGCACTCTCTGTGTATCAGATGCTGTATCAAGTACCTTTAGACACTTCCTCTCCGATCCTATGGGGAGGAGTAACCTCCATTTTACAGATGAGGAAACTGAGGCTCAAAGAGGTGTAGCCACCTGCCCAGGGCCCTACAGATAGTAAGTGGTGGGGAACAGGTTTGTGTCCAGGACTGTGACCAAGCCCTCCCTGCCCCCCACATCTCAGCCCCCTTTCTGGGTCCCTATAACGCAAAGACCCCTCTCCCAGGGCTCTCAGCACACCCTTCCTTGGGTCTGTTGTCTGAGTCCATGCCCAGGCTGTGAACTCCCTGAGAAGAAGACTGGGTGCAGTCCGAGGTCCTTCTTTCTGCCCACAACACCCAGCCCAGCACTTGCACACAAGCTGTGGGGTCAGACATAGCTAAACTTCTGTCCCAACTCTGCCACCAACCAGCTGTGTGACTTTGGGCCAGTTCCTTAATCTCTCTGAGCTTCAGTATCCTCATTTATAAAATGGAGATGATAGTGTCTTCCTCCCTGGACTGTTGTGAGGTTTCTCTGCAAAATATTTTAGCACCATGCCTGGCATAGAGTGGGCCCCAGTAAAGAGTAGCCATAATAACAGTCACCATCGTTGTGATCGTCACCGGTTTTAATGTCGTTTCTTCCTCATCCCGCTGGCCTCTGGAGAGGGCGCTGGGCTCCCACAAACCATCCGTCCTCCGCATCCCAGCTCCTGCGCTGGGACTCAGCTGCTGCCTCTGGGAGTTGCAGCCCCACCACCCAGGCCTGTGCTCTCAATAGGCAGCCCCCAGGGTCATGCCTCTCTCTGTGGCTCTTTCTTGTCACCGGTTTTCCATCTGCGAGGGCGCCGGGGCCCACCGCCCCACCCTGCCAGTAATGAGGCCAGGCTGGGCTGCAGGGCCCCCGGACGCAATTATTTGGGGTGTTTAGGCTGCAGGGCCTCCGCATGTTAATTAGAGAGAGGGGAGAAAGGCAGAGTGCTCTAATTAAGTGCTCTAATTAAGTTCTGAGGAAGAGCAGCAGTTGTAACAAGGGGCTGACTTTGTCACATGGTGCCACCAAAAAAAAAAAAAAAAATCAAATGTGACGTAGCAAGCTCCAGAGCCACCACTGACGTGGAGGCCAGCCAGCAGGCTTCAGCTCTGCCTTTCCCACACACTCGTCCGTCCCCAGGCCGGTGGCCACCACGCCACCCCAATTATGTTTGGCACTTGGGAAGACAGAAACCCAGAGAAGGGAAATGACTTGCCCACAGCCATGATGAAGTCAGCAGAGCTGGGACGAGGACCCAGAACTCCTGGTGCACTGTTGGGGTCCGTGTGTTTTGGGGAGGGGTCGGCAAGCACATGGATGGGCCTGGGTCTGTGTGGCCGGGGCCAGGTGACATCCCTTCATCTGTAAAATGGGATAACCGTATGTACCACGTGTAGTAATCGTGACAAATCACCCAGGCCTGGCATGGGTGGGAGGGGGCTCTGGTGTTGGGGTTCCCCAGGTGAGGCCAGCCCTCCACTGGGGACACAAAGGAGAAGGAGGGGATGGGCCAGCCTCTTCCCCACAGTAAGCTCTCAATTTCACTGGGGAGACCAGACCAAGGGGGCCGAGTGGGCTGGGCAGTCCCCCAGCCAGAATGTTCCTAAAGGCCAGAGGGAGAGTCAGTAAATGTTAACAGCAGGCAGCCAGAGAGAGGCCCACTGGACAGAGAGGACAGAGAGAAGTAGAGAGCTGGTCCCCTGAGAGGGCACCAAAGTGTGGGCAAAGGCTCAGTAGTGGCAATGAGCTTGGCCTGGGAGGGTCTGGGGGCAGGGACCTGGGCCCCTGTGTCTGTGCCCTTCCCTTCTCGACTTTCCATAGCCCTGCCCATCCCTTCCAGCAGAGGCTTGGGAACTCTCCGCCGGGGGTGTGAGAACCCAGGCTGGGGCCCAGTGAGGGTGCCGAAGCACCTTCCCCAGGCAGGAAGGATGGGGTCTCCCTCTAGATGCCAGAGAACCTGCCAGCTCTCCAAGGAAATCTGAGCAGGGAAAAGCCCCAAAGCAGAGCTGCTTGCATGGGGAAGGGCCGTGTCTTTCCCATCAGACGGAGTCCCTGAGGGTAAGGGCTGTGTCTCCCCAGTCAGACAGGGAGCTTCCCAAGTACAAGGTCATCAGTGGGAGCTCTGCAAGGGTGAAGCTCTCCCTGTTTTCCCTTCCAGGTGGGAGCTCCCTGGGAGCAGATACTAATCTGCGTCTTTCATCAGATAAGTGAAAGACCATATCTCCCATACTGACTAGGGGAATACCAAGAGCAGAGTCTAGGCCCCTTCCCTTATAGAATGGGGAATTCCTTGGGTCCAAGGCCATGTCTCCCCCGTCAGATTGGGAATTCTCTGGTGGTAGGAATTATGTCTCCATCATCAGACTGGAAGACCCCTAAGGTAGATTCTGTGTCCCCCCATTAGACTGAAAGCCCCTGATGGTAGAAGTCATGCCTACCCCATCAGACTAGAGGATCCCCCAAGGCAGGTTCTGTGTCTCTCCCCTTAGACAGGGTGTTCCCTGGGGCCGAGCCCTTACCTCTCCCACCTGACTAGTGTTTCGCCCTCAGTGGGAAGAGGTGAGTGGCTACGATGAGAACATGAACACCATCCGCACGTACCAGGTGTGCAACGTGTTTGAGTCGAGCCAGAACAACTGGCTACGGACCAAGTTCATCCGGCGCCGTGGCGCCCACCGCATCCACGTGGAGATGAAGTTCTCGGTGCGTGACTGCAGCAGTATCCCCAGCGTGCCCGGCTCCTGCAAAGAGACCTTCAACCTCTATTACTATGAGGCTGACTTTGACTCGGCCACCAAGACCTTCCCCAACTGGATGGAGAATCCATGGGTGAAGGTGGACACCATTGCGGCTGATGAGAGCTTCTCCCAGGTGGACCTGGGGGGTCGGGTCATGAAGATCAACACCGAGGTGCGGAGCTTCGGGCCTGTGTCCCGCAGCGGCTTCTACCTGGCCTTCCAGGACTACGGCGGCTGCATGTCCCTCATCGCTGTACGCGTCTTCTACCGCAAGTGCCCCCGCGTCATCCAGAATGGCGCCATCTTCCAGGAGACTCTCTCGGGGGCTGAGAGCACGTCGCTGGTAGCTGCCCGGGGCAGCTGCATTGCCAATGCCGAGGAGGTAGACGTGCCCATCAAACTCTACTGCAACGGGGATGGCGAATGGCTGGTGCCCATCGGGCGTTGCATGTGCAAAGCAGGCTTCGAGGCTGTGGAGAATGGCACCGTATGTCGAGGTAAGGGCCACAGCAGGGGTGGGTGCCCCTGCCAGGGCATGGGATTGGGATTGGCTGCAGAACCGAACCTGGCAGTGCTCAGACGGCAAGGGCAGCAGCCTAGAGCTGACCGTGAGGCACTCTGTAGCCAGGGCTTCCAAACCCGCAGCTGGAATTCAGGTCCTTAGAGGAAGGACTTGACTAGCGCTTCCTGAACGGTGGTACTTGTACATGCTGCAGGTGGTAGTCAAGATGATTTTAGTTGGTATTAGGATAAATGTGTAGGTTGTTGCTTTTGGGTTGTTGTTTTTTTTTTCCGTTTTAATTATTATGGTATTATTTACTTAATCATGGACAGTGGTACTAGTTTTATTTTTTCATTTACAAAAGTGATGCAAAGTGGGGAGCGGATGTAGATCAAGTGGTTGAGCGCCTGCTAGCCATGTTCAAGATCTTGGGTTTGATCCCTGGTACCTCCTAAAAACAAGTGAAGAAAACCAACTCTTATTGGGGAGTGGATGTAGCCCAGTGGCTGAGCGCCTGCTTCCCATGTACGAGGGCCTGTGTTCAATCCCTAGTACCTCCTTAAAAAAAGTGATGCAAAGTTTCCTTTTTAAGAAAATGCATATCATATGTCATAACAAATAACATTTATATATTAATAACAACGTTTATTGAGCATTTACTGTATCAGTCAGCATAGGCCAGGCTATGCTGCAGGAACAAAACAATAAAAGTTTGTTTTTCACTCAGTGCTATATGTCCATTATGAGTCAGGGACCTAAAGAGATGGAGGAACCTCCGTTTGGAATACTGCTATCATCAGCACAGGAGGAAGGACAGAGTGTGGCAAACAGTCTACTGTCTCTAAAAGCATCTACCTGGAATGACCCATGTGCATATTTCAGTGGCCAAAGCAAGTCACATGATTACATCCCATTCAAAGAAATGGGGAAGTACAATCCCATGTGAGCTGATCCTAATGACTCCCACTCCTACTGTGTGCTCAGCAGTTTACATGTCTTCCCAAGAACCCTGTGAGGGAAAATTCCCTTTTACATGAAGAAATTGAGGCTCAGTGAATTTGTATAAAGACTAAGTGGGAGAGCCAGATTCTCAACTAGACAGCGAGGTTCCAAAGCCTCTGCTCTTATCCATCATGCCTCGTCAGCTAATTTAAGGAGAAAGTAAGTAAATAATAGTATAGGTAGTGTTTCAATATGGAAAAAAGAATCATGAAGGTGGTTTCTAAACATAAATGTGTACGACGTACTACATGGTGGTAAAAATTCTGGCTGTGAAGGCAGGCAGATCTGGGTTCAAATCCCAACTCTGGCATTTGTTAGTGCATGACCTTGGCCAAATATAAAAATCTCTTTCGTAGGGCGGTGATGAGGATTCCAGAAGTTAATATATGTAAGGCACTTACAATGGTTACTAGTACACAGTAAGTACTTGATAAATGTTAACAGAAGGAGATGGTCTATCCAAAGGCCAGCCTGTAGTATGTACTCCAGAGAGTTAGTTGTGATGGCGGTATTGATCGGGATGGTGGTATTGGTCGGGATGGTGGTGGGCATATAGCGGATCTGAAGCCTGCTTGTGCCACCTCTCCTTGCTGTTAACATTCAAATTAGAGGTTAGGGTCAGCTCCTGGGGAACCTCAAAGGCCAAGCTAAGAGTTTGGACCCTATTCCAGGGACACGGGAGTGAAGCCAGTGAAGGTTCTTCAGCTAGGGAGTGGTAACAGCAACCCTTACCTTTAGAGACAGCCTCACGTCCACCATCCGCAGGAGGCAAGCCAGACAGCGTTGTACAGAAGAGCCCTGGAAGGATGGCTGGGAGGTGCAGGAGGCAGGAGGCAGTGGTCCATCAGGAAGCTGTTGCGAGAGCTGATGCCCGGGCAGCCACAGTGCTGGAGAGGGGAGGAATGGAGGGGAACTGTCATGGCAGGTGGGAAGGGAGGAGGGGGAGGTGTCAGAGGTAGCACAGGGAATCCCAGCTTGCAGGGATATAATGGTCCTGGAAATTGGGAGAAAAAGCTGGTTTCTTGGGGGAAGTAAGCAGATTTGGTTTCATGCTCTTAAGTGTGAAAGAGCCTTGGAAGATGGCAGTGGTGAGACAGGGCATGGGGAGCAGAATGAGCAAACGGGAAATCAGTCACTCACTGTTCACTGTTTATTCGGTCATCAAACCTCTACGGAGCCTGCTCGGTGTCAGACCTTGTGCTAAGCAACAGGAAATACAGAGAAGACTCAGACTGTGGCTCTGCCCTCCAGGAGCTCACAGTTTACTTGTTTACCTGTAAGTAAACAAGGTGGTAACATCTTAGGCCTGTTTCACTAGGAACGGCTCAGGCACAGTCATGGAGCACAGAGATGAGGGGGGCTTCACAGAGGAGGTGTCACCAAAGCTGAGTCTTGAGAGAGGGGCATGTTGGCTCCATGGACCAGGAGAAGGTATCCTGGGAGATGGATCTGCATGAATAAAGGCCTGGGGATATGAATCAGCTTGGCCCATTAAGGGACCAGTAAACTGTTTGGTAGGGCCTTGGCTAAGGGCTCGAGGAGGTGTATTAGTTATCTATTGCTGTGTAAGAAATTACCCTAGAACTTAGCATCTTAAAACAGCACACCTTTGTTATCTCACAGTTTCAAAGGGTCAAGCGTCTGGGTACAGCTCAGTTGGGTGCTACTCTCACGAGGTTGTAGTCAAGCCGCCAGCGGGGGCCGGGGGGGGGCGGGCTGCAGTTTCAGCTGAAGGGTCAAGTAGGGAGGGATCTGCTTCCAAACTCACAAGATTGGGGGCAGGCCCCACCACGTGGGCCTCTCACACCTGAGGTGGCTTCCCCCAGAGTGACAATCCAAAAGAGACTGCAAGAGGCACCCAAGACAGAAGCCATGAAATTTTACAACCTGATCTTGGAACTGACATCCCATCACTTCTGTCGAATTCTCTTCGTTTGAGAGGCAAGTCACCAAAGTCAGCCCCTATTCCTGGGGAGGGAATTACGCGGTGTAAGTGAATGCCAGAGGCAGGGATCGCTGGGTCACAGGCAAGTTCTCCAAGTCAGACTCTCTTTGCCAGTCGTGGGGGTGGGAGGAGCTGCTGGGCCGGGTGCACCCGCCCTGATCCCTCACACTCCCCTCTTCCCAGCCTGCCCAGAGGCCCAGGCCCAGCTGAGCCAGCCACTGGGCATGAGCAGGGGGCCCAGTCGGGGCCTGATGAATGAGCTTAGGGGGCTCAGAAGGACACCAGCTGCCACCGTGGTCTGTGCTTCAGCCACCCAGATGTGGTGCTGCTCCAGCCCAAGTCCCATCAGCACTAGCCCCGCAGCCCCAGGACGCCTAGAACTGGTGATTACAGCTCACATCTGAGTGGTTTGCAACGTGCTTTCATATCCTGTAACTTAGGGATTCTCAGCCTTTACCATGCCTCCCGGTCACCTGGGAAGTTTGTTAAAATGCAGGAATTCCTAACCTGGTACAAACCTCTCCCCCAGGTCTGGTTCAGGCATCAGCAGTTTTAAACGAGCAGCCCTGATGATTCTGCGATGGAATCATTAGCTCAAAGACATGACATGATAACACAGCCCGGGCTGGAGGAGCTGGGACTTGAGGCCAAACAGGGTGACCGCAAGCCTGGACCCCAACACCGCTCCAGGGAGGAGACTTCAGCCAAATCTCTGGGAGGGTGTGGTCTGAAAGGACCCATTGAATATTGAAACATAATTTGATAGGGGAAAAAAATATATTGTTTTGTTAACAAAAATTAGTCAAAATAAGGCTGGACAAAGTCTTCTTGGCAGGTGGGGAGTAGTGAGGAGTGGCCACCACCCATTCGGTGCCCCTGACTCAGTTTCTCCAGTCCTGGACCACAGTAACTAACAAAGGGTTGGAGTTCCTGATGCGGTTTATCGAAGGAACCAACTTCCTCTGGTGCCTACTGTGTGCAGTGATCTGTGGGAGAGGGGAGGGGCTTGGAGAAGCCAGTCACTCAACAAACGTGCATTGAGTACCTACTATATGCCATTTAGCCCTCTAACAAATATTTATTGAGTACTTACCAGGAGCCAGCACATACCAGATGCTGAGGAATATAGAAATGAACAGGATGGACACACTTACTTTCTTCCCAGAGTTTTTAGTCTAGGTTGCTGAATGGGAGAAGATAGAAGAAAAAAGTTAATGATCATGTAAATAGTTATGGGCCATCATGAGTGAAGGGGGCAGAAATGTAGTGTGAAACAAGAGTGATGAAGCAGAGGGCGTGCTTTAGCCAGGAGGTTCAGGGAAGGCTTCTAGAAGAGGTGTCATTTGAGATAACAGGGGCTGCCCTGAGAAGGCTGGAGAAGAGCGTGCCAGGCAGAGAGTTCCTGAGAAACCCTGAGACTCAGGGTTTGGCCCTAATGGTTCTTGGGTAAGCTGGTGACACAGAAACACTGGTAATAAGGCAGAGCATGGCTGTTCCAGAAACCAAGGTCCATCCAGGCTTTGAGAACGTGGAGGAGGGAGGCATCTTTTCTCATCAGATCTAGAAGGCTTCAAGGAGGAGGTGACATCTGAATTAAGCCTTGAAGAGTGATAGGAGTTGCATGGATGAAGGGAGGGAAGGAATTGTAGGTTCAGGAAACTGCATGAGTACAGAGCACGCTTGGTGGGTGGCAAGTGCTCTGCCTGGTGGGTGGGTGGGGCCTTGGGCATGCCTTTCCCCTATTTCTGTTCACCTTGTGGCTATTTATTGAGCACTCCACAGCAGCTGTTCCTGAATGTTTCTCTGACTCTTTCCAGATCTTTTGGGTTTGAATGGTATCATGCCCCTGACTCAGTTTCTCCAAGCCTGTCTGTCTCTGTGTCTCTGTGTTGCTGTTTCCCTCTCCCTTGGTTTCTTGTTCTCTATCTCAGCCCCTACTTCCCCCTGCCCCACGGGAGCCCTTAGCTTTGCTGTTGGGAGCCCTGCCCTCCTCTCCCCAATAGCCGACCCACATCTATAAAGGATCTAGAGGCAGTTCCACAGTGAGCGTGATTGCTGCAATGCTGTTGGGGCGTAATGGATTTTTACTATTTAGCTTGGACGGGGAGAGGGGCTGCGAGCCAGTGAGGGGTGGTTGCACCCACATGTTGATTGTCTGGCTCCAGCTCAGACTTCCCAGTTCCCAGCTGCTGGGCTTCTCCTCCCAGCCTCTCCCTCTGGCTCTGCCCTGCCCTGCTTTGCAGCCCCCAGCGCTGCCCCACCCCCATGGCCTCTCCTTGACCTTGGCCTTGGAGACCTGGTTTTAAACTTCAGTTCTGCCTCTCATTAGCCGTGTGGCCTTGGGCTAGGAACGGACCCTCTCTGAGTCTGTTTTCTCACCAGCAAAACAGGATCAACAGAAGGGTTGTTAGAGTAAATGGAGAAAAAATGTTGTAAAAATAAGAATAAGGATTCTTCCTTAGCATTGTCTTTGCCTGATGAGCTTTGGTTTGTTTGTTTTAATTTGGGGAAGTTAATGTGATAAGGAATTCCTTATCACTAAAAGCCATGCTTGTAATTTGTAGAATCTTTAGAAATACTGATAAACCAAAAGGAGAAAATTAAAGCCACCTATAGTCCCTTTACTCAGAGGTAACCAGGTTATTTATCTGTATTTAAATACTGATTTTTTTTTTTAGAAAAAAAAATCCGAGCTAAAAATACATGAGGAATTTTAATTTAATACTATTTTGTTTACATCCTTCTGTCATATTAGATCTACACATCATTTTTGGAGGCTCTTAGTATTCCATACTTTATCACCAGTCCTGTATTGATCAACATGTGGATTGCTTGCGGTTGTTCGCTATCTTAAGCAAATGCTAAGGTGAACTTCATTGTTCATCTGTCTTTTTGCACAGCTGCTGGTGTTTGTGTAGGATACATTTCCAGGCGTGGGATACAGGGTCAAAAGGCATGTGCTTTTTTTTAGAGCTGTTGATGTGCATTGCCAAATTACCCTCCAGAAAGGCTGTGCTGAGTTACCCCCCTGCCAGCAGCCTCGGAGAGTGCCTGTTTCCCCACATGCTCGCCAGCGTGGGATATTATGTGGCTTTATTTTCAGTTTTACTCCCAGAATCCTTTGCTCTCCCCAGCCAAGGAAAGGAGGAGACCGGAGGCCAGGGGTCCTCTCTGGACCCGCAGTGTTGGATCCTGGGCCACTCTGGGATGGCCTCCTTCCCACCCTGCTTTCAGTTCCAGCCCTTCCCACAGAGCTGGACCAGCAGCCCAGATGTGTCTAGGGGAGCCTGTGGGGGTGGGGTGCAGTCTGGGGGCAAGGAGGAAGGAGGCTGTCAGCTGGCAGAGCCTGTCCTGGCTGGGGAAGGGGTGGGAGGGGAGGCCCAAACCCCCACCCAGAAAGTTCTGCTGCTTCTCTTCAAGAGCAGGGTGATGTCACCCACCTGGGGGAGGGGAGGGGCAGTGAGCAACCTCTCCAGACCCCCAGTCTCAGGTCAGGGCTGAGACCACACAGGCTGGCCTTTCGGGAAGGAGATCGGAGGGGTCCTGGGCCTGTGCACGCAGACTATTCAGGTCCTTGCTCTTAACTGGAAAAGCCCCTTCCCCTTTCACCCTTCCTATATGCTCCAAAGCATCTGTTCTTGCTCACCTCCATCCATCCACCCAGCCATCCTTCCTTCCTTCCTTCTTACAGTCGCTGAACTCTAGCTTCTGATTATTCTGCGTCTTGGAGGGGGCGATGATGTCTTTGTAGAGTACGAGGAAGTTGACATGCATTGAGTGCTATTATGTGCCAGGTCAGTCATGGCCCCTGCCCTCAAGTACCACCCAGTCTAGAGAGGATGACAGATGTGTCCACAGGCACTGAAGATGCGGGGTGGTGGTGGGTGTCATGCTGGAGGAAGGAGGGAGGGCAAGAGGGGGCTATGGAAGCAGACAAGGGCACTCAACCTGGCCAGGGACGTGGTGGGCAGAGGAGGCTTCTGGAAAGAGGGCTGCCTAAGTGGAGGCTGAGTGAGGATCAGGAGTTAGCCAGGAGAGGCAGGTGCAAAGGCCCAGGGCCAGCCAGAGCAGGTGCTCAGATAATTTTGGTTCTTGATCCTCATAACATCTGATTCATTTTTCATTCAGTTGACACCTCCTGGGCCAGGTGTGAGGGCTGCAGAGATGATGAAGGTCCTTCTTGTCCTCCAGGTGCTCCTAGTCTAAGGTGGGGGGAGATAGCTCCGGCTATGACTACAGCCTAGGAGTACTCAGGAGGGAGCAGTGGCTGGGGAGGCTTCCTGGAGGAGGAGCTATTTTCCCAGGACTTTGGGGGATGGGAGAATCTGAGGGCTGGAAGCAGAAGAGAAATAAACCCAGAATAAAAGAATGTCAGAAATGAAGTTAATTTTTTTTTAAAACCCTAGCCTCTGCGTGACCCCCAGATAAGGCGCAGCCGCCAGGAGAGAGCAGAGGAGAGGTGTTCTTGGCTAAGGAAGGAGGGCTGGAGGGGCTGCCTTCACTTCCACTTGCTGTCAAAGGGCCGAGTGAGGCAAAGGCTGAAGGAAGAGAGGCCAGGAGAGGGGCCAGGGCTGGGGCTGAAAGGTGCCTCCTGTGCCCAGCACTGCTCCAGGCTGTGCCTCCATTTTCTCATTGACTCTTCTGTCAATATTCACTCCATTTTACAAATACTGAAACCAAGGTCCAGAGACCTCCAGCAAGTTGCCCAGTAAGTAGCAGAGCCAGGGTTTCTCCAAAACTTGCGGAGACAACTTACTTAACCCGGAGTGGGCTGCTGCCTGAATGTACGTATGCTCCTTTTACACCTGACGCCCCAGTCTTGCCTGCCTGGCCATTGAATCCCCATCCCATGAGGGGAAGAGTCACAATTTTTCCGCTTGGGAAATGGGGACATCGAAACCTGACCTACCTGTCTGACCCCTAGGCCATCTGAGATGGTAGAAACGAAGAGTGTGACCAATAATCAGCTGAGGGTCTCATGGGAGGACAGATTATGGCTCAGGACTGTGAGACCTCAAAGGAGGGAGGGAGCCCCACCTTCTGGGGGCAACCAGAGGGGCTTCCTGGGGGAGGAGGGAGGCCTGTGGGCTGGGCCTTGAAGGATGAGTGGGTTTTCATATCAAGAGGTGTGGGCTGGATAGAGCAGGGTCCTCGTCCTGGCCTGTCCCAGGGTTACCTGCTGGATCCTCCACAAGCCTTTGGGATGGGTTATTTCAGTCTCATTTTTCAGCTCAGGAAACTGAGGCTTAGGCCAAGGGTTACCTAGTGGAGGTCACACCACACGTAGGCAGCAGAGCCAGGACCGGAAGCAGGTCTCCAGTCTCATGCCTCCCACGTCTGAGCTATTCTCTTCTTGGAGGTGTCAGTACAACTTCATAGAAGGGGTGGCGGTGCCTGCTGTGAACCAGGAGCTCACACCCAACACCTTCCTCACTCTCAGTCCCCCTTTACCGAAGGAGAAACCGAGGCTCTGACAGGTGAGGCAGCTTGTCTATGAGACACAGGAAGGGGTGAGGGTTGAGTCCAGGTGGCTGGCCTTGGAGCCCCGCACTGTCACCGCCCCCGCCTCCCCCAGCCCGAGACAGGCTTGTCCCAATCCGGGTTTGTCACAGGTTGCCTCCAGAACACTCCAACAGGACCATAACCAGCTGGGGAAGCTTCCCTCCCTCCAGCCACTGCCTTTTCATCTGGCTGGGCCAGTTTATTGAGGAAGTTTATGCATTTAACAGTTTAAGCCCTTCTAAGCCTGTGGTACAACAGGATTTGGGAGCCGTTAACAATTCTATGTGGTTAAGAGATTTTCATTGCTCTGCGGCAGCTGGCTCAGGCCCCACAGGCCCAGCTCGGCCTCGGCCCCACCCTGCTGGGGCATCCCCTCCCCCGGGCCCTTTGTCCTCAGCCCCCATCTGCTCCCCAACTCCAAGCCTCCTGGTAAGAACTTTGACCTCAGAAAGGTCCCACAGAGGGGAAGGGAATTGCCTGAGGCCACACAGCAGGTAAGAGGCTGGAACTGGGCCTGGATCCCTTCCCCCACCCCGACTCCCTCCCCTGCAGAATTTACAAAGTTCTTTTCAAACCATCCTCTGTGTGATCCCTACCTAGGCTTTGGGGCTGGGAGCTGGCATGTGACTTGTCCAGGGTCACTCACCTTGCCAGGTACAGAGCTGGAATCAGAACTCCTCAAGTCCTACACTACACCAAGCTGTTTTTATTTTTTTCCATAACTTGGGGTGAGGGGAAATGCCATTTGTAATTATAATGTCTTGCATATGTACAGTATTTATTTACTTACAGCCTGCCTTGTTCCAGAAGAGATGGGAGGCAGCTTTTGTGTAGCATTTGGTTCCCCCCTCCGATATACTTTGATCTGAATGATACCCACACGAGCGAAGCATGGCAAGGGTTATTCTCACCATTTTAGAGGCGAGGAAACCTGAAGCTAAAGTGGGGACATGGCATCCCCTGGGCCACATGGCATTTGGGGGCAGAGCTGGGGTAGAATCCAATGCTCTGGCCACACAGACCCGCCTCTTTCTGGAGCCCCTCATCATGGCTAAGATGTCCAGTCCAACAGCCCCCCGCCCCCCACTTTGCCTCCACCTCTGCAGGGATGGGGCCTAGGTTAGTCTCCTAAGTCTCCTCGTCTTTCCACCTGGGTGGGAAAAGGTGGGCTTGCTTCAGAAGAGAGCTCCCCGCACCCAGAGAACATTGGCTTGTGTGAAGAGCAATGTGTGGGTAGGCTTAGTGGGAGGTGCACAGGCACATTCAGATCAACAGGCCCATGGGCGGGGGGCCCAGGGGCCACCCTGAGGAGTGGGTCGGCTTTGGGACTCCCACACTCTCTGGTATCTAGGGTTTTTGCTCCTTCTCCAGGCCTTCCCAGTCTTTGTCCATGGAGCTCTGTGGAGGTTGGAATTTGCTGTTGTTTCAAACTCAGGGATTTTCTTTCTGGGCACGGGTACCTGTCTGCTCAGCCAACCCTCAGGCCGAGGAGATGGCTCAAACACAGTCATTCCCACTACACGTCCATCCGAACGCAGTCCACAGGCTTTGTTCCCTCAGTACCCCTCAGACAGAGGCTGACTTCACAGTTAGGAAACTGAGGCCCAAAGAAGTAAGGTGAAATCATTTGTCCCAGGACCCAGGACTCAAACTCAGGGTCCTACTCTAACAACCCTACCTGCCTCTACACTCTGATTTTAAATAACTGAAGTAAGAGTCCAGAGGAAGAGAATGCATAGCTATTGAGTGGCCACATGTACCAGGCCTTATGCCCTCAGCGTGGTATATCGTTCTTCCCTGAATCCTTACCACAGTCTCCAGGAGTTGGGCACTATTATTCCGTTTTACGGATGAGGAAGTAGAAGCTCAGGGAGGTTAAATAACCAGCCCAAGGTCACAGAGCTAATGGATGGTGGAGCCAGAAATGAAATCCAAAACCTGTACTCTTCCCTCTGGGATATTTGTACAGTGTTGTAACATTGGTAAAATGTTTTCACAATCACTATCTCATTTGATTCTCAACAACCCAAGGAAGTCAAAGAGATATTATCCCCATTCTTCAGATGAAGACTTTAAGGTTCAGCGAGGCAAAGTTTCCTGCCTGAGGGTCACCGCTCGGAAGGGTCAAGCTGGAACTAGAGCAGGGTCGGTTTGGATCTGAAGCGCAGGCTCGGACCTTCATGGGCCCCCATGCTGCTGATTCTGGCTCCTCGGCCTCTCTTGAACCCATTCAGATCAGGCCCCCTCATTCCGCTAAAACTGCTCTTAACAAAGGCCATGGGGACTCCTGGTTGCCAATCCGGAAGCCAGTCGGCAGGCCTCAGCTTCCTTGACGTGCCAGCGGCGTTTGACTCGGGGGCCACACTCTCGCCTCCTCCCTACCTCTGGCTGCCTTATGGCCGGTTCCTGCTCACCTCTCTACCCAGGAGCGCCCCAGTGCTAGTATGTGGCTTTCTCCTCTTCTCTCTCTGCCCGGGTCATCCTGTCCTTGGCCTTCTCCTCTTCATCCCGTCCAGTCCTGTGGCTTTAAACAGCCCTCCTGAGTGTGTCTCCAGTCCAGACCTTTTCTCTGAAGTCCAGACTCACATACCCAACTGCTTACTGGACATCTGCACTGGGCGTCCATAGGTGAGTCCAGTTCAACGTGTCCTTTAATGAGCTGCTTTCCCCCCACATCTGCTCCTCCCACAGTCATCACCATCTCAGTCAGTGAAACTCCATCTTTCTAGTCAATCAGGCCCGAAACCTTGAAGTCGTCCTTGACGTCTCACTCTTTCTCACCCCCACATCCAACCCGCCAGCAAATCCCGTCAGCTGTGCCCCCGCCACCTGGGTCTGGGTTATTGCAAAGCTCCCTCCCTACCTCGCCTCCACTCTGCTCCCACGCGCAGCTCCTGCAGCCTGTCCTCCACACGGCAGCCAGAGGGACCCTTCTAAAACCTACTTAGCTCAGGTTGAGCCTCTGCTCAGAGTCCCCTGAAGTGCCCCAACTTTTTTTTTTTTTTTTC